>MJUU01035083.1:0-34889 GCA_002080025.1 Modiolus philippinarum
GGCTGAAAAGTGCCAAGCCGTTTAGGAGGAGTTGCGGATAATGGAGACATACCCTCAACAATCCAGTAAGCTAAAATGGCAAAGTCCAAAAACGCGTAAAATCTGGAAAAAAACAAAATGCATGGTGCACATCTTCAACATATACTAATAAGCTAAAATAACAAAGTCCAAAAACGCCTAAAGTCTGGAAAAAACAAAATTAAAGAAAAACAAAATGCATGGTCATGATGGTGCACATCTTCAACATATACTGAAGCATTCCAGCAAGTTTGGTTGAAAAGTGCCAAGCGGTTTAGGAGGAGATGCGGATAATGCTTAAAATTTTTGAGCCATACAGACGGACAGACAGACAGACAGACGCAAGACGACGGATAGTGATCCCTTTGTGTCGATCCTGCACTAGGTGCAGACGACACAAAAAGGGGAGTTGACTATTGGAAAAGTGAAGTCATCGCGTTTGTCATACAGGCTAGTTTGTAAAGTACCTCTGTTGTTAATTTCAAGCTCTTTTGGATAAATAAGATGAAGAAAATCACCAAAGCGAGGGTTGTTTAATGATAAAATATCATCTATATAACGGAAGCTGAAATTAAAAGACTGGGCCAGTTTTTAGCTCACCTGGCCTAAAAGGCCATGTGAGCTATTGGCGTCCGTCGTCCGTCCGTCCGTCCGTCGTAAACTTTTTCAAAAATCTCCTCTGAAACCGCTAGGCCAATTTTTGACCAAACTTGGTCTGAATCATTACCAGGGTATCTAGATTCAAAATTGTGTTCGATTAGTCCGAGGACCAAACAACATGGCTGCCGTTACTAAAAATAGCACATAGGGGTAAATTGCTGTTTTTGGCAAATAACTCGAAAACCGTTACAAATATCAAAAATCTGACATAGGATAACAGTGATCAACATGGCAAGATCTACCCGCCCTGCAATTTTGAAGAAAATCTGATTACCAGTTTTGGAGTTATTGCCCTTTTTCCGGAAATTTTTCAAAATTTTAATATTTTTTATTTTTTATCAAAGAAACTATAGCAGATAGAGGTCAACTTTAAATAGCAAAAATGTCCAGCATATCAAGATCTAACAGCCCTGAAATTTTGGAGAAAATCCAAAACCCTTGTAGGAGTTATTGCCCTTTTTCACAGAATTTTCAAAATTTTCATATTTTTTGTCTTTTATTTCCAAAACTATAGAAGATGAAGGTTAAGTGTAAATTGATAAAATGTTTGCCTTGCTGTGCTGACTTCAAAAGTGGTGTTGAAAATCCTTTTGTGACTGCCATTTTCAAAATGGCCGCCCAAAAAAAAAAGGCGGGAAAAATTCAACATTGTTCAATTTCAATAAAATTTGGTTTCCAATTAGATATTGATGTTGCGACTTCAAAACCAGTGTTGAAATTTGTTTGTTGACCGCCAAGAAAGGCGGGAAAAATCAACGTTGTCTGATTTCAATGAAATTTGGTTTCCAAATAGGTATTGATGTCGCAACTTCAAAACTGATGTTAAAAATTGTTCGTGGAATGCCATTTTCAAAATGGCCGCTGGCGGGAAAATTCAACATTGTTCAATTTCAATAAAATTTGGTTTCTAAATAGATATTGATGTTGCGACTTCAAAACCAGTGTTGAAATTTATTTGTTGACCGCCATTTTCAAAATGGCCGCCAAGAAAGGCGGGAAAAATCAACGTTGTCTGATTTCAATGAAATTTGGTTTCCAAATAGATATTGATGTTGCGACTTCAAAAACTGATGTTGAAAATTGTTCGTTGAACGCCATTTTCAAAATGAAAACCAAAACAGGCGGGAAAATTCAACATTGTCCAATTTCAATGAAATTTGGTTTCCAAATAGATATTGATGTTGTGACTTCAAAACTGATGTTGAAAATTGTCATTTCCTGCCATTTATAAAATGATGTTTTGACTTCAAAACTGGTGTCGAAAGTGGTCCTTAGCAAGAATGTTTTTTGTCAAAAAAGATAACAAAGAAATATAGTAAAACATGATCAGACTTTGAAATACAGTTCAAGATATTGGTGGTGTTCCAGCTACCAAAGTTTGAGACACTGAAGGTCAGCTGTATAACTTACAATGTAAGCTTGATTGTCATATTGTGCTTCATAGTTTTCTTCACAATATAAGAAATATGTTTAAACTAGATTATAAAGGGGAACCCCTGCCAAAATTTTTTTATGGAAAGGGGGACTTGGAATGTTTTGATTTCAGCAATATGCATTTTCTGAATTATAATGGGAACCCCTGCCCAAATTTTTTTTTGAATGATTGTAATGGATAGTGGGGCTTTAAATTACTGGGGAAACTGCTGAATCTACTTGCCCAATTGGACCCATACTTGGTGACAACTGTCCATAGTCAGTACCTATCGAAGAATGTGTCTGGTAAGTCTGCATGTATTCCAAGATGGCTGCCAGCAGGGGACATAGTTTTACATTGGACCCTATGGGAAAAACACATTCAAAGACATTCTTCTCTGAAACTACTTGGTCAGTTGGAATCAAACTTGGTCACAATAGGCCTTTAATGGTCTTCTTAAAAAATTATGTCTGACAAGTCTGCACCTCATCCAAGATGGCCGCCAGCGGGGACCATTGTTTAATATTGGACCCTATGGGGGAAAACACGTTTAAAGATTTTCTCCTTGGAAACTTCTAGAAAATGAGACACTTTAACATTTGGTTAATTTGGGCTGCAGTTTATGCCAGTCATGGACCAGGTGAGCTATACAGGCTCTTACGAGCCTCTAGTTATACGACCGCAAAAATTTTTGCGGTCGTATAATGGTATGGTGCTGTCGTCGTTGTCGTCATTGTCGTTGTCGTCGTTGTCTGTAGACACTTTTGTTTTTGGTCAATAACTTTAAGTTGACCAATCCTTATGAAATTTTAACACAATGTTCTTTGGCACAAAAGGAAGGCTTTGCTCAGTTTTGGTTATTATGGCCCAACCCGTTTTGAAAAAAGGGGCCAAAAAGGGTTAAATTTGATGTTTTAACATATTTGATTGTAGAATCTTTATTATTTTATATCAGATTTTGATGGGGTTTCTATCAGTGTCTTCCTGAGGAAATTTCCAATCAGAAGTATGCCAACGGATTTCGTGTGGTATGTACCGTTCACGACATATATGGGGCCCAAAGGGGGCCAATTTCAAAAATTTAATTTTTTTTATTTTTAGTCCGATTTTAATGCAGTTTTTTGCAGTGGATTCCTTATGAAAAATTAATATAGCGCTGCACCATTAGATTTTTGATAACTTGTTCCTTTTCCAATCTATGAGGGGCCCAACAGGGCAAAAATTGAAAACATGAGGATTACCTAAAATTTTTATTTTTTATCCAATTTCAATGAGATTTTTTTCTTTTGATTCCTCTCATTGTAGGCTTTAAGTAGTATGTCGACAGATTTGGCATAGCTTTTACCGCTTCCGAGCTATTAGGGGTCAAAAAGGCCAAAATTGCAATTTTTAGAAATATGTAAAATCTTTATTTTACATCAGATTTTGATCGGATTTTTTTCTTTGGATTCCTCTCAATGTAACCTTTCAGCAGTATGTCAACAGATTTGATGTAGCTCTTACTGTTTCCGAGCCATAAGGGGTCAAAGAGGTCAAAGTTGCAATCTATTTTTCATTAAATTTGGTGAGATTTTTATCTTTGCATTGTTCTCATTTTAAGCTTTCAGTGATATGGCAGTATATTTTGCATTGCTCTTTGGTTTCCAAGCTATAATGGGTCAAAGGGGCCAAATTACAATACTTCAAAATATGTGAAATCTTTATTTTTCATTGGATTTCAACCTGAGTTTTTTCTTTGGATTTTTCTTGATGGTAGTCAACAGAATTTCTTAGCTCTTACAATATCCTAGTAATAAGGGATTAAAAGAGCTAATTTTTGTTTTCACTAGTTTGTGTCCAGTTAATTTCTGTGACAAGGTCCTTATTGTGTCCACCAAATTACTGTGTCCACATTAATTTTAGTTTACACTTGTCCAAATTTCAGTGGTCGACATGCTGCGGTCGTATCATGCTGCGCTCGGCATAGCCCTTTATTTGTCTTTATGTGTGGAGGTTATTTTGTTTGTGGAGGTTATTTTGAAGAAGCCCTTCAATGAATTCAGCCTCATAAGAGTGGAGAAACAGATCGGCTTAAAGAGGTGCACAGTTTGTGCCTATTGGAATTCCAATGGTCTGTTGAAAGACAAGTCCTCCAAACTGGATAAATATATTGTCGATCAAAAACTCTAACATTCTTATAACTTCTTCCTCTGTGTATTTTTTCTGTGATTTTGAGTCGTATTTCACAAAGTATGCTTGTTCTCTGCCTATTACAATGTACTTATATCTTCGTTTGCCGTTCTTACGGGAGAAACATCTATGAATTATATCTTTCAGTTGAGTTTTTTTTAATAATTCAATACACCACTTCTTGAAAAGCTAGTATCACAGAATTTTTGAAGGCCCTCTTTTACGGCTGTCAAGGTGGAGGTTAAAAGCTTAGAAAGAGGTTTTGTGGAACATTTTACAGATCCAGCGATGTACCATTGTTTGTATGGGCATTTGTGTAACTTTGGTACCCAGTGCCAGGAAGGGAGATCCGTGTCTTCATCTTTGGTCGAAATTCAAAAGGAAAGCAAAACAGATTTATGGTTCTGTAATATCTCTTCCTTAGACAGAGTAGTGGCTGTGTAGGTGGGATTGTTCTTGGAGTTACCAATGCCTAGTTCTCTCTTTAAAATTTTTACATATGAAAATGATGTTATTAGGGGCCTTATCTGCCGGAACAACAACATATTTGGCATGAATGGAGGACAAGTATCTGGCAACATCGGTAGTAAAATATGAGAAAGCCCTAGAACTTACAACTCACAAGATATACCCAAATTTATGTTTCTATGCAGGTGTTCACATGCAAAGGTCAAGATCATGAGGTCAAATAGTCTGGTAACAATTGAAAGGTTACACATGTGAAATATGTGTGAAATATGAAAGCATTATCACGTTCCATGCAAAAGATTTACCCAATGCTAAAATTTATTAATTTTTTCCAACAGTTGATCACATCAAGGACTATACAAATCCTTGATCACATGCCAAGGTCGTGAGGTAAAATATTTTGGAACTGTTCGAAAGGTCTTGACTCAAGTTATATACATGAACAATATGTCACTTTCTGTTCAAAAGATATGCTCTATGTAGGTACTCCAACGAAGACTTGTTGGTGCATGAAGACGCACGTTAAGTGTTGAATTTAAATTACAACAAATACTTTTCAACTGCAAAGTTTCAAATAGATTCATGAATGCACTTTAGTGCACGGCAATTTTAACTTGTACTGGTTTTTGCAGTTTTCTTGAATTTTTGGCCTAGTTTATCCTAATAATTGGCCAGAGCGCCGTAACTCCAAATAATTTTGAACCAGGTTTTCCTTAGCTCTTAATATAACTGGTAAATGAGAAGAAAACAAATACAGGAAGTGGACAAATTGCAATTTTTATACGCCCGTCGAAAGACGGACGTATTATGGTATACCCTCCGTCCCTCCATCCGTTAATTTTTTGGTTTCCGGAGATTTTTTCTGTAACCGCTCGACATATTGATTTCATATTTGGTATATGAGTATATCTAGGTAAGATATAGATCAAATTTGAATTTGGTTCCGGTCCATTGATTTTGTACAGAGTTGTGGCCCTTGGACTTAGTGAAATTTTGAAAAATATAGGTTTCTAGAGTTTTTTTCTGTAACTGCTTGACATATTGATTTCATATTTGGTATATGAATATACCTAGGTGAGATACAGATCAAGTTAGAATTTGGTTCTGGTCCATTGATTTTGTATAGAGTTATTGCCCTTGGACTTAGTGAAATTTTGAAAAATATAGGTTTCCGGAGTTTTTTCTGTAACCCGTGTCACATATTGATTTCATATTTGGTATGTGAGTATATCTAAGTGAGATACAGATCAAGTTTGAATTTGGTCTTGGTCAGTTGATTTTGTACAGAGTTATGGCCCTTTGACTTAGTGAAATTTTGAAATATATAGGTATCCGAAGTTTTTTTCTGTAACCGCTTGACATATTGATTTCATATTTGGTATACGGTGAGATAAAGATCAAGTATGAATTTGGTTCCAGTCCATTGATTTTGTACAGAGTTATGGCCCTTGGACTTAGTGAAATTTTGAAAAATATAGATTTCCTGAGTTTTTTTCTGTAACCGCTTGACATATTGATTTCATATTTGGTATGTGAGTATATCTAGGTGAGATACAGATCAAGTTGGAATTTGGTTCTGGTTGGTCGATTTCGTACAGAGTTATGGCCCTTGGACTTTGTGAAATTTAATTTGATATTTATTAATTGTTACATTTTGGTAAGGCACATATTCTGTTTGATTTTTTTTTTCAATCAAAATTTTGTTGTAGTCCGACAATGCCATAAAGTTCGCCTTGACAAAGGACGGGCGTATCATGCGCTCTCGGCGCAGCAGCAGTTTATTTTATTATGCTAATTAATCCTTAATCTACATTTTTTTAGATTAAAAGTTTAATAACTTAACTATCTTTTTGCACCATTATAATCATTGAATGCGAACACTTTTTTTTTCTCAATGATAGAATTTTCATTGCAGACAAGCAAACAAACTGACAGGTCAAACACTGTACACCCCTGAATCTTTGATTCTTAGGAGCATAAAAATTACTTGTACGCACATCTACATACTCTGTCCTTGCTACATTTCAAAGGAGATATGCTTACAAGCATATGGCCAAAGGACCTACTAAATTCCAATTTCAAAGGGGCAGAACTCCTGAAAAAAGCATGAATTTTTTTCTGGCATTGCATAAACAATGAAAGGATTTGTTGTAAACACACATGAGACAGTCTCTACAAATACATGGTAAAACCATAGCAATGGAACAACACTTTTACTGTTTTAGACCTACATCTTGAAGTCACCATAAGGCCCTCAACAATGAGCTTTCTTAATACCTCATAGTAATTTCAAAACAGCCCCTACCCTTGGTTTGAGCATAATTCTTTGCATGTTTGCATTTTTAGCTCGCCTAGCCTAAAAGGCTGTGTGAAATTTTGCCATCACTGTGTGTCTGTCATTGTACAATTTCAAAAATCTTCTCCTCTGAAACCACTGGGCCAATTGTAACCAAACTTGGTCTGAATTATCACCAGGGTATGCAGTTTCAAAATTTTTCAAATTTCAAAATTATGCAGTTTTTCATTAGTCCCAACACCAAACAACATGGCCAATTGCAGATTTTTGCAAATAACTCAAAAACAATTACAGATATCAAAAAAAAAAAAAAAAATCTAACTAAGNATCACTGTGTGTCTGTCATTGTACAATTTCAAAAATCTTCTCCTCTGAAACCACTGGGCCAATTGTAACCAAACTTGGTCTGAATTATCACCAGGGTATGCAGTTTCAAAATTGTTTTTCATTAGTCCCAACACCAAACAACATGGCCAATTGCAGATTTTTGCAAATAACTCAAAAACAATTACAGATATCCAAAAAAAAAAAAATCTAACTAAGTAAAAAATTTCGGCAAGGCAAGATCTATCCGAGGTCAACTTCAAATTGCAAACAAGATGTGTTTTGTGAAACACTTGTGTAACTTGTAGAAGTTAAGAGAAACATTAAGCATGACCAGTATGTGCTTCTGATAAATTAATAATACATGTATGTAATAATAAATTCTGTTATCAACTGAAAACTTAAATCACAACAAGTGATGATTGTAATTGGATGCAAACAGAGGTCACCAACCCCAACCCCACCCCCCATCCCACTATTATTAAGAAACAATTTTCATTCCTCCCCCTTTTTGAAGCATTGTGTTGTTATCAGTACTCTGATTGTTTGATTGTGTCAGGATTATTTTCATATACCCTTGTCAGTACTAGTTCTCCATAAAATGGAGGAATATAAAGAACAGAACAGACTGAACAGGATTGCATCAGAAAATTGTAATAAATATTTAATGTAACATCCCCAATCAAATAAGTCACCGAAACAAGTACTCAACACTGTCTCTTACCATTCAAAGGCTATACAAAATGTTGAAGTTTAAAATGATAAATAATGAACAAGGTCTTTTTTCAATACAAATTCTGTGGATATCAAGAAACATTTTCTCATAAACGAGTTAAATGTTTCTACAATGTATATATAAAATAAACAAAAAACAATTTTATTTTTTTGGTGAAATTTTAATGGGTAATGACATGCCAAGGTCAAGGTAACAAGATCTTATATTCTGGTACCAATTGAAAGGTCTTCCCATAAGGAATACACATGCAAAATATGAAAGCCATATCACTTGCCATTCAAAAGATATACTCAAGTTTTTATGCGTTTCTTCACACGCCAAGGTCAAGGTCACAAGGTCAAATATTCTGGTACCCAATTTAAAGGAAACCACATGCAAAATATGAAAGCCCTATCACTTATCATTCAAAAGATATACACAATGTTAAAGTTTATTATTTTATTTCAAAACGTCCATCACATTGCAAGGTAAAGTTCATGAGGTCAAAAATTCTTGTATCGTTTGATAGGTCTTGCCACAAGGAATACACACGCAAAATATGAAAGCCCTATCACTTACCATTCAAAAGATATATCCAATGTAAGAGTTTTTATGGAATAGACAGACCAAAAACTATATGCCCCCGAATCTTCGATTCACAGGGTTATAAAAATGTTCAGCATATCATGATCTATTCACCTGGAATTTTGAAATAAATCAAAATGCCCATATACCGGTAAGAGTTATTGCCCTTTATTGGTCAATTTTCTAATTTTATAATTTTTGTCTCATTTTTCATAAAGGCTTTGAAATAAAAGTCAAGTTTGAATGGCAAAAGCTTTCAGCATATAGAGGTGTACCGTTTCTAGATATATCGGGCAGATTTGCATCTCATCCCAGATGGCAGCTACTTGGGAACATAGTTTAACATAGGCCCTTTGGGAAAATATTGTAAATTGTTTATTCTTGAAAACAGTTTCATACATCAAACAGTAATCTTTGAACAAATTAATGATTTTAGTACTGATCAGTAATCCAAGATGGCCACCACTGTAGGTCTTAGTTTAGCATTGGACCCTACTGGAAAATGTTGTAAATTGCTAATTCTTGAAAACTGTTTATATATCAAGTTGATATTGACTAAGCATTGAGACATAATGGTCTATAAACAAATGAATGATTTTAGTCCTGATCACAAGTCCAAGATGGCCACCACTTCAGTTCTTAGTTTAAAATAGGACCCTATGGGAAAATGTTATTAGTTTATTATTCTTGAAAAACCATTTCATTCATCAAGCTGATATTAACTAGCCATGGTAACATGATGGTCATTTACCAAATTTATGATTTTGATATCATTCAAGGTGACTGCCAATGCAGATCTTAGTTTAACATTGGACCCTTAAATCCTTAAATAACCATCTGATTTCAATGTAATGAACTCTGCTTTAAAACAATTATAGATCAGATTTCAATTTAAATAATTATAATATTTTTTTTTATATATATGTAAAAGATCAGTTGTCAAACCACTTTGATTTTGATGTGATTATTTTTTGCTTATATGAATTCACAAGTTTGTCAAAATTGTCTGCTTTTTCCATCTTTCTTCTTCTTTTCTGCTTGACTGGGCTCTGAAGAAAAAAAAATAATTTAAGTTAATGATGCAAAATAAAACTAGAGCCTGTATCGCTCACCTGGTGACTGGTTTTATTCATTGTCACGAAGAGACCACTCATTCATACTATAAATCAGTTTACCAGATGTTACATTTTCAATCTTGGATGAGTTACAAACATAAAAATTACAAACTTTGAAAGGGAACATCCAAAAACAATCGTAACCAAACTTGGTTCCAATTGGCTCTGTAGATTCAGAGGAGAGGACATGTGAATGCATTTCCCATAGGGTCCCCATGTTAAACTATGTTCCACTCTGGCGGCCATTTTGGATGAGGTACAAACGTCAAAATCACAAACTTTGAAGGGGACAAGCCAAGGACTATTGTGACCAAGTTTGGTTGAATTTGGCTTGGTAGTTTCAGAGGAGAAAATCTTTGGATGCATTTCCCATAGGGTCCCTATGTTAAACTATGTTCTCTGCTGGCAGCCACCTTCAATGAGGTATGAACATAAAAATCACAAACTTTCAAGGGGACCACCTCCTTTGTTAAACTATGTCCTGTGCTGATGACCATCTTGGATGAGGTACGAACATAAAAATCACAAACTTTAAAGGGGACTGGCCAAGGACAATTGTATCCAAGTTTGGTTCCTATTGGCTTATAGTGGTTTCAGGAGAAAAGACCTTTGAATGTATTTCCCATAGGGTCCCTATGTTAAACTATGTTCCCCGCTGGTGGCCATCTTTGATGAGGTACAACCACAAAAATCACAAACTTTAAAGGGGACCACCTGAGGACTATTGTGACAAAATTTGGTCCACATTGGCACAGTGGTTTCAGAGGAGAAGATCTCTGAATGCATTTCCCATAGGGTCCTATGTTAAAACTATGTTCCCTAGTGGCAGCCATCTTGGATGAGATGCTAATCTGCTGGACATATGTAGAAATTGTAGTCCTGGAAAAGCTCAACACTTTTGTAATTCACATTTAACCTCCATCTCAAACAGTTTTTGAAATAAAAGTAAAAATGTTAAAAAATCGTGAAAATTCATAGAAAAAGGGGCCATAACTCCTATATGGGTCGTCAGATTTTCTTCAAACTTGCGGGAAATGTGGATCTTACTATGCTGACCATTTTTGTAATTCAAACTTCACTTCTATCTTCTACCATTTTCAATATATAAGACTAAAAGTAACAAAAACAAGAAAATTTTACGGAAAAGGGGCAATAACTCCAAGATGGGTTATCGGATATTCTTCAAAATTGCAGGGCGGGTAGATCTCATCATGCTGATCATTTTTATTCCGTCAGATTTTTGATATCTGTAACGATTTTCGAGTAATTTGTAAATAAAGGGCTACGCCAAGCGCAGCCTGATACGACCGCAGCATGTCGACCACTGAAATTTCAACAAAAGTAGTTTAAAGTGAATGTGGACACAGTAAAGAGCTTGACACAATAATTAGATGAACACAAAAAGAAGCTAGACACAGTTATTAGCTAGAAACAAAATAGGGAAAAAACCCTTTTGATTACTTACTGATAAAAAACCGTAAGAGCTATGCAAAATATGTACTATCAACTAAAACTTTACATCCATAGAAATTCAAAGAAAAAATCCATCGAAATCTGATGAAAAATAAAGATATGACACATTTAGAAAAATTGAAATTTTAGCCCCTTTGACCCCTTGTAGCTCCGAAACAGTAAGAGCTACAAAAAATCCGTTGACATACTACTGAAAGCTTATATCAAGAGGAATCTAAAGAAAAAAATCCCATCGAAATCCGATGAAAAATAAANTACTATGTGATGCCCTTGTCGTAAATAGAAATTTCCTGCTCTACCAAATGTCATCTATTTTTACAACAAATGGACAGTTATATTATAATTATGTCCTTCGTCATTCAATTGTTTTAGTATTTAGTTTTCATATATTAAAATGATGTGCAATACATACTTCTTATAACAAAACCAAAAACTTTTTTCAGTTATGAATGTCAGTAATATCCAGAATCCTCCTGAACAAAATATCCAGTATTATTCTGGATCATACTAGAAATTCAGTAGGATTCAGAATCCTACTAGTATAAATCAGGATATCTCAATTTCTCCTAGGAGAAATTGGAATTCCAATTTGTACTGGATTAAATCCAGTACAAATTGGAATTCTGATTTGTCCCAGTAGAAATTGGAATTCCAATATATACTGAATTAAATCCAGTACAAATCAGAATTCTAATTTGTCCCAGTAGAAATTAGAATTCCAATTTGTACTAGGAGGATTCCGGATCCTACTGGATTCCAATTTGTACTGTAACATATATATATCAATATTAACGAATCTGTATACAAATATTGAAAAAAATACAAACTGAAGGAAATATAAAAAAAATAAAGAGAATCTGTCTATAAGAAACAGATGCTAGCCAATAAATTTATCAAAACAGACGACCTATATCTAAGTCACTGAATTGGGACAGAATCAGGAAACACTGTTACAGATGATTGTTTAATTATTTCACGAAAGGATATGGAGTAAATGAACATGAGACAATAACGCATATGTAAACTCCAACAGCAATAAATTTTAATGAGCTGTATGGCCATTTCGGAAATTAATTCCTCATCAGCAGCACTAGAACCCAAATATAGGAAATCCACAATATCAAAAAATGTTTAAAATGCATAAAACCAAACGAAATCCGAATAATCAGCTAAGGACAAAACTACGATGGAGGGAGTTCAACCTTAGGTTTTAGAATTTACATAAATTACATAATATTTTTAAACAAAGTATACACATGAGATACAATCTCATGTACAAGTACACTTTATCTAAGAAAAAAAAAGAGCATACATCTCAACACGGGGAATTGTTTTACCAACTCCACACAGCATTAAAAGACAAACTAATGTAATAAATATTTCATGAAAGGATATGGAGTAAATGAACATGAGACAATAACGCATTTGTAAACTCCAACTGCAATAAATTTTAATGAGCTGTATGGCCATTTCGGAAATTAACTCCTCATCAGCAGCACTAGAACCAAAATATAGGAAATCCACAATATCAAAAAATGTTTAAAATGCATAAAACCAAATGAAATCCGAATAATCAACTAAGGACAAAACTACGATGGAGGGAGTTCAACCTTAGGTTTTAGAATTTACATAAATTAGATAATATTTTTAAACAAAGTATACACATGAGATACAATCTCATGTACAAGTACACTATATCTAAGAAAAAAAAAGAGCATACATCTCAACCCGGGGAATTGTTTTACCAACTCCACACAGCATTAAAAGACAAATATTACAGATGATTTTGCAAATAAATATTTATTAAGTAATGGATATTTACAAAGTAAGCGAGAACTGAACGTCAGTCAAAAAACGAATAATCCAGGGACAAGGGCAATATCAGTAAAACCAAGAAACAAAGACAACAATGAGTACGGAACAGAAAAGAAAAACGAAGACACACATACTGATGAACAACATAGACCAAATAAAAACCATGGGTGAGATAATGGGCACTGGTAGAGAAAGCACCTGCTGCTTCTTATAAGACATCCACCGTGTTGAACATGTAAACTCCAGTAGTAAAGTCAAATCTGGTAGAGGATATACAAACTAGCTATAAAGGAAAAGATCTGTTATCATCTTGGAAACATATATCCAATTGTGTTCCACAAGATTGTGATGTGACCGTTGAACTTCTGTAGTGATGACTTCCCAAAATATCCCAACTAAAGTTGCTGAAGCATGAAATATAGGTCAGTTCAAAAATCATCTGTGAATTATTTAGTACTAATCACTGTGATTAATTTGATCATACATCATTATAATGCAGACCTGTTTACCCATTTTAGCACTAAAGAGTAGTCCAAGATGAATAAATGTGTAATTTTTGCCTTAAAAAAAGTAGTATGCCATGTGTATATAGAAGAGGCACCCATGCTCTGCTTTCTTACATTTTTTGGACCCTATTCAAGAGAAAAATTAAACATGTCATTCTGTTAATTGCATTTATTTGATGATTTCCAGTAAGCAATGTTTCCGAGTTTCAACTGCCATTGGAAAATGGGTAGGGGCAGGATATTTAACATTTATGACAAACCCCCAGTGAGTCTACACATAACAAGAAATATAGAAGGGGTTTTAATTCTGCGGATGACATTGCGTTTTTCCATAATGACTGATTAGTTAATAGTAATAGTTTTATGTCCATTAAGCACTATTTCAGCTTTACCATGAAAAAAGAGCAAGTTAAATCATTTCAAATAAAATTGATGGGTGTTCCAAGGAACACTTGTGTCCCCTGCACTACAGAAGAGCCACTTTTGGCCAAGTGAACCTCTAAAATCAGTAAATTCAAAATTGTAATAATCAGGTGCACAATTAAATCAAGTGATCAACAAATTCTGAAAGGTTGGTTTGAATATGACTTAGTTTTGAAAGAATACCACATTAACAAACTAAATTAACAAATGAGCTATTTTGGCTCAGTGAACCTCAAAAATCTTTTAAATCAAAATATTACATATCAGATGCACAACAACATCAGATCAGGTGCACAATTAAATCAAGTGATCAACAAATTCTGAAAGGTTGATGGTTTTGAAAGAATACCACATTAACAAACTTAATTAACAAATGAGCTATTTTGGCTCAGTGAACCTCAAAAATCTTTTAAATCAAAATATTACATATCAGATGCAAAACAACATCAGGTGTACAACATACCCTGCAAGTTTGGTTGGAATCTGACTTATAGCTATGATGCAGTTGAGGATTAACTAACCAGAATAACAAATGGGCAACTTTGGCTCTGTGAACCTCTAAAATATGTAAAATAAAAATTCTAAGTATCAGGTGCACATCTTCACCAGGTGAAAAAAATATCCTTATAAAGTTTGGGTGGAATTGGACTAGCAGTTTTAAAGGAGTTGGGGATTCAAAAACCGATAGACGACGACGACGCAGGACGACAACGACGACGTAAGACGACGGATAGTAATCCCTGTGTCGACTCTGCTTATAGAAGGCGACACAAAAATTACTTAGAGTAAAAGAGAAATAATGGTGGAAGGGACGAGTTTAGAATTGCACTGGAAAATTCGAGAAATGGGTAGGGGTAGGAAATTTAGCTTTCTCTACAACCCCCAGTAAGCAAGTCTGCTATAATGAGGAATTTAGATGGAGTCTTCATACTGTATAGAACGTTGGGTCTCTCCACACAATTTTGCTCCTATGGTTAGCGGTCAGGCTTTCCGTAATATGATCCGACAACCCGGCATAGACAAGGCATTCATCTTACAACCACCTGGGAACGTGCCTGCCAGAACTGTAGCCGGAGCCCCCTACTTGATTAAGAAAACAATCAATTCAATATGATATAAATAAAATCAGAGAGAAGTCAATGTGGAAGGACAACAGGGGCAACAAGTTTTGAAAGTCACTCGGAAATGGGTAGGGACAGGAAATTTAGACTACCATGAATCCCCAAGTCTGCTCTTGTAAGGAAAAGATAGAGGGGTCTATCTTATACTTCATTCGGCGTGGTGTTTCTCTAGACATTTTGTCTGCAATGATTCACGCTCAGGTTTCCCATATTATGACATAACTACACACCATACACAGGACATTTCCTTATCCATCACTTGGGCACATTCCCAGCAGCACTGTAAATTTATTCTTCACCAGATGACCCTTGCAATACACACCAGTTACAGTTTGGAATAATGTGGTCTTAGAAAGTTTTATGCCTATCAATAGCAATTACTTCATTATTTGCAACCTGTTTGCGTACTCTGTAAAAAATAAAAGTACCAACATTTATGTGCATGGTAGGATCTCCTGGACCTTTTGGTATCTAAATATGTTCCCAGGAGCTCCCTCTACAGAGCTGTTGGATGCTTCCCCAGGTGGTGGAGAAGGAAATGCCTGATCTATACGGGGTAGTCAGGTCATAATACGGAAAGTATGACCTTGAATCACTGAGGAGAAACACAATGCCCCATGCAGTATAAACATTCCTTCTGTGTTCCTCATACAAGAGCAGTCTCATTGGAGGCCGTATAGATAGCTAAATTTCCTGCCCCTACCCATTTCTCTAATTTTTCATTGCCAACGCAAACTTGTCCCATGCACCACAATATCTCTCTTCTTTTACCTGTATTTTTTTCACATCTGTCAAACAATCAAGAAGGGTCCCGAAACCAGATGCAGAAATTTTTCAACCAAAAATATTTTTTCAACCTCATTAGTATCAAAGCGTAGCAATCACGGGTGAAAGCTTTGGGCATAATTTGAGGTCAAAAATTGTAGAAACTACTTTAAAATCGTAGTGGTAAACAGGTCTGAATCGATGTGATGTGTAGTTGTTAAGAAATGGACCTAAACCCAAAAATTTCACTAAGTCATTGTGCATAAAAGGTAGGTCAAAGTCACTAAACTATCTAAGAATTGGGTAGTTTTCATCAGGATGATATATTTGATGCAACTTTTGTAGTAGTTGAGTAATGGATTTAAAGTTTATTAAAAGTCACTCGAGCATAAAATAGGTAAAAGCCACTACAATGTCAATAACAAGGGATCTGTGAGCAAATGCTCACTAGTAATACCCCCGCTCTCATCTTCCAGTCTCTAATAACCTGACAAAGTTGGTAAACAAAATGTAGTACCCCACAAGTCTTAAAATGTGTCCCACAATATGGCATACCTACAAAAAGCTATTATNAAATATGCCAAGTAGGCTAAAAATATATAAAGTAAACAAACACCATTCCAATGATAACCCATGAAAGCATGAATGCTTATTTCCAGTTAGGTCATTGTATGATAACAACTTAAAAAGTTAAGATATGTATTTCTTTTGAAATGCCTGTACCAAGCCAGGACCATTGCAGTCAAAAAATTTTCCAGTGGTTTCCACCTAATTTGTCTTTTTGTCTCATGGACTTCAGCTCTTGACAATTCTGTTCAGTAGTTTTGTTATTACCCCCATATCCTCATGAATTGTTCAATCATACCTGATCAAAACTTTTCTTTCTTTTCTCTGGTTTAGGTCTAGATGGTTGTTGATCTTTCTGTGGTCTAGGTTTATGTCGTATCTTTGGACCCCAATGAGATGGCAATGCATGTTTAATACTTTTTCCTTCTGGTAATTTAACATTACCAATGTATCTATCAGATATTTTTTGTTTGCCTTTATTCATAATTTTACTTTTCTTGTCCTTTTTATCAGAAGAATGATCCTTTCTGAGGCTGCCTTCTTGAGATTTTTCTTGTTTTAGTTGATTCTGTCTAGTCTGCAAGAGAAATGATGATTCCTTAAATGAAAATATCCCTTTACACCTACACTAGTTTTAGTAAATTTAGTCAAGTCATGTTACAATGTGAGTATTATGGTGATGGAAGACCCATATAATTTGTCAAATTTAACCCCGAGTCCAATGAAAAATGTGTAACGAAATTAAAATTATAATCATATGAAAATGTGTCAAATTTTGATTTCATCACATTTTGACTTTTAACAATCTGTTGGAATATTATCAAAATCAAATAAAATCCATTTCAGTGTCATTGTATACATAATTAAAAGTGCTTGAAATGGGCAATTAATGGAAGAAAATCTCAATTCCTGCAAAGGACTGTGATTTTTGCCCTTTTTCAAATCAGGATTCCTAACCATCCTCTTTTGGCATTTGTTTAGCAACAATGTTGACTCAAATCTGTTATCATACTAAAGTTTCACATTTATCCAATCAATAAAATGAAATATATTGGGCCATGAAAAAATTACTTTATTGGTTCTCAGGCCCTCCCTCCTCTTGACTGAGGCTAGAAAAAAAGCCCCTCATTTACCCTATTTTTTGCCATTTCAATAAAATAAAAATAAAAAATCACCTCCTTCACTACATTTTTGGTTGATTTTTACTATGTAAGGAGCTGCCTTAACTATTTTTTGACAAATAAAAAGATAAAAAAATGATGGGTGTTCCATGGAACACTTGTGTCGCCTTCAGTTTAAAAGAGCCATTTTTGGCTCAGTTAACCTATACAATGCGCTGATTTACAATGGGGCGGATTCATAACTAAATGGGGTGGCATAAACCTATACAATGGAGCGGATTTCAAATGAATCAAAGGCATAGATATAACATACAATGAGATAATGCTGTCAAGTATTTAAAAGATACCAAAAAAAATAAAGCCACTTGTCAAGAAATATAACAATTTCAAAATACCTGAATTATTCAAAACCATAGAACATTCATATTTGTGTCTGTTCTAGAAAGAAACTTACGAATTCAAGGCATGCTGTTTCGTTGTTCAACTAAATATTTATTCAATCCTTGCTCATTTGTTGTCCATAATTGAATCTTTTTTGATATGTACATTAAATACATACAGTAAGTTTTTAACATATATGGAAGGGAAAATGGCAGAATGTGTAGAGAGGAAATTAATTTTAGAATAATGATGAAAAGAGACTCTTAATTTGCCCTCATCTGTGATCCTGGCTAATGTAGTCCTGTCTACCATTTGGCTTCAAGAACATACCAAATTTTGTACATTTGTCACTAGTAAGTACATGAACGCTAATTAAAACATATGGTAAAAAGATATATCATCAGCCCCATTGTAAACTTTATTTCTGCCCCATTGTATACTTTACGCCCCAATGTATGATGGCCATACAATGTGTAAAATCAAAATTCAAGTATCAGGTGTATGTCTGGATCAGAAGACCAGAGGCTTCCTGGAGCCTATATCGTTCACCTGGCTTTCAGTTGCAACAATCAAGCTAACATTGTAAATTATACAGTTGAACTTCAGTCTCTCAAACTTTGGTAGAGCAAACACCACCATTAACTTGGACTCTATTTTATGTCTGATCATGTTTAACTGTACTTCTTTGTTGGGCTTTTTTGACAAATTGTCTTGCTAAGGACCACTTTCGACACTAGTTTTGAAGTCGAAACATCATTAGGTAAATGGGAGTCATCAACAATTATATCTTTAAGTTACGACATCAATATCTATTTGGAAACCAAATTTCATTGAAATTGGACAATGTTGAATTTTCCCACCTTTTTGGCGGCCATTTTGAAAACAAACAATTTTCAACACCAGTTTTGCAGTAAAGACATCAATATCCACTTGGAAACCAAATTTCATTGAGATCAGACAATGTTGATTTGGCAGCCATTTTGAAAATGGCGGTCAATGAACAATTTTTAACATCAGTTTTGAAGTTGTTACATCAATACCTTTTTAGAAACCAAATTTCATTGTTGTATTTTCCCTGCCTTTTTGGCAGCCATTATGAAAATGGCAGTCAACAAACAATTTTCAACACCGGTATTGCAGTAGCAACACCAACATCCGCTTGGAAACCAAATTTCATTGAAATCAGACAATGTTGAATTTTCCCGCCTTTTTTGGCGGCCGTTTTGAAAATAAGAGTCAACGAACAATTATTAACATCAGCTTTGAAGTTGCGACATCAATACCTTTTTGGAAACCAAATTTCATTGAAATTGGACAATGTTGAATTTTCCTGCCTTTTTGGCAGCCATTTTGAAAATGGCGGTCAACCAATAATTTTCGACATCAGTTTTGAAGTCGCCACAGCATTGCAAACATTTTATCAATTAACACTTAACCTTCATCTTCTATAGTTTTGGAAAATATGAAGATTTTGAAAATTCCTTGAAAAAAGGGCAATAACTCCTACAAGGGTTTTTGGATAATCTTCAAAATTTCTGGGTGGGTAGATCTTGACATGCTGAACATTTTTGCAATTAAAGTTGACTTGTATCTCAAATAGTTTTTCTGATAAAAAATTAATAAAGTCAAAATTTTGCAAATTTTACAGAAAAAGGGCAATAACTCCTAGATGGGTTTTCGGATTTTCTTCAAAATTGCAGGGCAGGTAGATCTTGCTATGCTGATCACTTTTGTCCCAGTCAGATTTTTTATATCTGTAGTGGTTTTTGAGTTATTTGCAAAAAAACAGCAATTTACCCCTATGTTCTATTTTTAGAAACAGCAGCCATGTTGTTTGGTCTTCGGACTAATCTAACACAGTTTTTAAACTGCATACCCTGGTGATGCTTCAGGCCAAGTTTGGTTACAATTGGCTCAGTAGTTTCAGAGGAGAAGATTTTTGAAATTGTTGACGGACGACGGACTCAAAGTGATGGCAAAAGCTCACATGGCCTTTTAGGCCAGGTGAGCTAAAAAAACATATCATGTAAATTTGTTTAGAATATTAATTATAATTCAGAATATTAATTATAATAGGTCTTGCAGATTAACAAACCAAATTAACATTTGAGCTACTTTTGCTCAGTGAACCTCTAAAATCTGTAAAATTGAAATTTTAAGTATCAGGTGTACGATTAAATCAGGTGAGTAACATATCCTGCAAGTTTGGTTGGAATATGACTTACAGTTTTGAAGGAGTTCAAGATTAACCAATTGAATAAACTGAGAAGTGTTACGAAAGTTTGTACCATTGACCATATTTGTTGAAAATATTCCAAGTTGGTAAACAGAAAGTACATGTCAGACAGAAATGAATTCAATCAGCGCAATATGGAACTCCATACTTAAGCCACATACACAATTTCAAGTGGCTGTAATTTGTAGTTGCTGAGAAAAGTGTTACGAAAACTTGTACCATTGACCACATTGTTGAAAATACTCCAAGTTGGTAAACAAAACAGACCTGAATTCAATAAGAGCAATATGGTACCCCATATGTAATTCACATACAAAATTTCAAGTGGCAGTGATAAGTTTTTGATGAGAAAAGTGTTACAAAAATTATTACCATTGACCACATTTATTGAAGTATAAACAGGAAGTAGATGTGCAACAGACCTGAATTTCAATAAGTGCAATATGGGACCCCATATTCAAGTCACATACAAAATTTCAAGCGGCTATGATAAGTAGTTGCTGAGAAAAGTGTTAGGAAATTTTTTAACATTGACAGTACTTGTTGAAAATACTCCAAGTCCGTAAACAGGAAGTAGATGTCTGACAGGCCTGAATTTGATAAGCCCAATGTATAACCCCATACTTAAAGGCATATCCTACTGATTTGTCATTCCTTTATGACGTCACCGAATTCCCGCAAACTTAGCTTTAATGTTTCGTAATTCATTTGTGACGTTGCAAATTTCCCAAGAATTTTTCCCAGTACATGGACCGATGTAAGGGTCAGTTGTAACACGTACAGAATAAACGGACACATTTTAATTAAACACTATGTAGACCACTTCATTTAATAGTTTGCCAAGAATTGCATTGTTATTAAATTATTTAAATGACGACTTTTTGTGTAATTTCAAAGAAACTTTCAAACTTATGTAGATACAATCAAATGAATAGATCTTTTAGGTAGTATACCTTTTTGTTATTTCCACCTTCACCTTGCCAACAGAAATTGATAAAAGAAACGAAAATGAAAAAAAAATATATAATTTTGCAAAACTTCGAAAGAACTTGTTCATATTATTTAAATATTGTTATTACAAAGAAAATATAACAGTAAATACCTTCAATGGTCGAAAATTACAAAAAACCAGCTTTTTTATTCCCGCCATTTTTGGCCTTGACATGTTTTTGCAAATATCATTTTCCCTGATTCGGTGACCCTATTTTTTTATTTACTTAATCCGTTAAGGATGTTAGTCTCTGTCTTCTGTGAAAATATTATCAAATTATAATTGGTCATTTTTTTGCGATTGACGATTTTGTCATATTCCGAGAACCCGACAAGATTGGCGGGAACTTGAAAATTGAGCCGTTTAGACAACAAATTGCATATTTTGTGTTATATATTGCCTTTGTACACACTATGAAGAATTTAGAATAATTTGAGTTCATTCAAAACGAAATATATAGTAAAAATATAGGCCAAATAGGATAAAATCGATACCTTCAAACAGGTAAATAAACATGACGTCATAGCTCTAAAACTAAGTCGGTGACCCCCTAATTTTTTCAGCTTAATATAAAGCTTTGTTCATTAATAAAGTACAGATTCAATATCAAAAAGATATCATTGGAAGTTCAAATAGTAGGATTTGTCTTTAAGTCACACACAAAATTTCAAGTGGCTGTGATATGTAGTTGCTGAGAAAAGTGTTACCAAAAAAGTGGGACTGACAACGCCAACGACGCCACAAGACGACTAAAGTGATCCCTATATGTCGCCACACACTACGTGTGCAGGCGACATAAAAGCACATCCCTCCCTCATTAGTTTCAATGAAAAACTGCCTGAGAATCAATTAATTTTGTATGGCATAATGAATGGTTTGAGGACATCAATTTTGTAATAATGTATAACTGTTTTAAAAATTCTGCAAAAATTTTTTGAATTAATTTGCCTACAACCATTATTGTACATTACCTTAAATCTTTCTAACCGCTTTTCCTTTGCCAAAAGAGCATTTTTATTTTCCAAAGAGAATTCCACAATCAGCCTCTGGAATTAGATAATAAAATACTTGTGTAGTACTGTATAACATATGCTGTAACTAAATGCCATTGTATATCCATTTATCTTTACTACAGATACTGTGGTCAGGCCACAAAAGAATACCTTGTGCCCTGATATTTTCGAAGCTTTTACAAAATATTCAAGTCTAATTATCTCCCCTTGATTATCCCAGACTGTAATTCCTTCATGCTCATCTTCACATGAGGTTCTACCTCACTGGAAATATACTACATGTAGGTTAAATTATCTCCCCTCATTATACAGGACCATAATTATTTTTCTTCATTCCTATCTACAGATTGTCTACTATATCTATGTCAAAATTCAGTGAAATCCAAAAAACAATATTAGAGTTGCACTTACAAGAATGATGGACACAAAGAAAATATCAAAAGTCCAATTACAATGTATTATCCCTTAATTAAGCTTAACAATAATTATTTTCCTTCATGAACATATTCAGATAGTGTACTACCTTTGTGTAAAATGTCATTGAAATCATACGTACAACACACTAGTTCTGCTTAAAAGAATGATGGAGAGATAACATACAGGAGTACAGACAAAGTGCGGAGTCTAACAGTTAGCATTTGGTAACATACTTATAAAAGTGGTCATTATCGTGAAATAAAGACTGCCCGCAGGAGAGTGGTATTGACTGAGATTGTCATTATCTGCATCTAAGTCAATACTTCTGTCCCAAGGGCAGTCTAAATTTCATGATAATGACCACTTTTTCTTCAACTTATGTTTTTATTTCATTGAGGAAACCATAGCATTAATTTTCACAGTCTGCCATCTATTTATAATGTTAATTTTTATTCGTTTTGTTGTCTGATGAATGTCAAATCTACATTGCATTGCAACATCATTATTACAACTCGAGATTCAATTACACTCTAATCGTTTCAGAAATATAAGGGTCCAACACAATATTAATCATGTATCATAATTGTTTTGAAACTCGAGATGTAATTCTAAAATCACAATCAAGCAATACTATGTGGTATTGCCTGGCACTATCACATGGTAATGCCCACTTGACATTTTAGCGTACATTAATAAATACCACATGTAAAGGATTCAACTAATAAAAAGAAATCAATTTTCACTTATATGAAATAATGTGAAGGTACCATTGTTCGTGGGGTTCAAATTTTCGTGGACTTTGTGGTTCCCTAAAACCATGAATTTAAGTTCCCAACCAAATGAAATTTTACCATAGAGTTTCATGCATCGATTTTGAAACCATGAATTTAGGAGCCCACCAAATAGTAATTTTAATGAAAACCACAAAACTGATGTCCATGAATAAAAGTACATCACAAAGATATTCCCCTTGGAAATTCCTGCATAAGTGTCACCTGATTCATGATATTAGTAATTCCCTTTCTGCAGTAAATAAGAATTACGTGAATGCTATAGATGGTTTTCATACTAGTCATGCATAGTAATCAAGAAAATAAATCAGTTGTTTCATATATTATTGTTGATAAAAAGCACAAAATGTCTACTTTTCTATGTACTGAAAATGTCACCACATCTCTTTTGTATGAAGTCTCAAACATAAAGGAACAGTGTTATACAACCTTTATCGCCCTAGTTAGTCTCAGACCTGTGGGACACCATACTTTCTATGCTGAGTCAAACACTTACTTACATGAGAAATGTTTAGTGATATATTGCCTAACTCATTAAACAAGGATACAAACCACTGGACATATAATTTGTTCTTGTAAAATTAGACACAAACTTAAACCATTTAACGATACAAAATTCTGGTGTTATCTGACTTTTTATCTGAACAATGCACAGTAATTCTGGTAATAGATGCAAAACTGTAAACAATGTAAAATTTTCCAGAAGTTATTCTTAAATTTCAATGCATTGTATGAAGAACATTTATGCTTGCAGTTTAGAAATGTTAACCAATATTATTTATATCAATTTAAAGATCTCTGATATTGCTTGTATGTGCTTGGATTTTATTGTGATAGTACTGCTGTTTGTGGGGTGCCAATTTTTGTGGATTTTGTGGTTGGCTAAAACAACGAAATTTAGTTCCCTACCGAATGCATTTTTCCCTAGAGTTTCAATACTTAGAATTCGACATCAACAATTTAAGTGTCCACGAAATAGTGATACATGTATTTATGAAAACCACGAAAATTGATGTCCACAAATAATAGTACTTTCACAGTATTACATATACATATGTGAACCAAAATAGTGTCTTGTGAAATAGTGTCCAGGTATGCTATATTTGTATGGAAAAAAATCCACAGAGATGGAAGGTAATCACTCTAGCATTTTATTCCGTCTTTCGACTTTATCATAGGCAACAATTGTTAAGGCGGATAGAATTTTTCGGCAGACAGAATTTAATCCTACATATGTATACTTACACGTCCATCTTTGAATAAATCTGGATTATTGTTGTTTTTCCTCAGGGCCTGCAGCGCATGTTCATGTTCTGTGAAGTTAATGAACGCATATCCACGCGACTTGGCCACACCCTGAGCATTAACTTTTTCTGTATCTCTCATAATACGACACTGAAAATAATAAATAAATATTTTGTTTCCAGGTTGACCTGTGATTGAGTTACATTATGTCTTTACTGTGAAGCAGGTAAAGTAAGGTTTTCATTTCTACTAAACTGGGGAGGTTTAAAAATGCATGAAAATAAAACCAAACAAAAATTGAGTTGATGCAAACTATGGAAAGTAAACACAGATGCCTGAAGAAAATGTGAGATTTATCGACTGTAAATATTTTCAGTTTCTTTTTACATCAATGGATCATTTGAAACATTGCATATACTTGCATATACATGTATTAAACCGATTAAAGGAGATTTTGTTACTATGACTATTTTTTTATCTCAATAATAGATAACTAAGTTTTCCCAAATGAGAAACATTTGTCGATTATCTACCTGTAACAAGTACGTTATTTAAGTCATCATACAAATAACTCTCTTGGTATTATAATTAAAATTATCTCCTCTTTGACCATATATTAATATCTTGAAACATGCAGATATCTAAAAATATTTCATTTTGTAACAATGTATAAAATACAGCAGTGTTAAATAAAGGGCACCTTATAACATACCTCTGTTATCCAAGCTTTGCTGCCAGCAGCTTTCTTGAATATGTTCTTCAGTTGTTTCTCATCAACACTTTTAGGTAAATTATGAACACAAAGTCTAGTGGTAGAAACAAATATGTTTGGATTTTTCAATCTTATCCTCTTCACATTTTGTAACTGTCAAAACAATGTGAACATATTGAATGTACATGTAAATCAAAAGAATATTATAAACAAACTCCTGACGTATAACTGGATTTTGTTTTGGATTATTACTGGTTATTTGTTTTTGGATTGTTGTTGGATTATGTTTTAGATTGCCACCAAGTTGGTTTGTTTTTGGACTTTTATTTGATTGGTTTGTTTTGGACTGTTGTTGGATTATTTGTTTTGGGCTGTTGTTGTATTATTATGCCCCGCGACGATAAGACAGGGGCATATTGTTTTACCGTTGTTTGTTTCGTACTGTTGTTGCATTATTTGTTTTGGATTGTTCATGATTATTTGTTTTTGATTGACACAAAATTTGTTTGTTTTGGATTGCCACTGGATTGCACAAAGCTTTGGTTTGTTTTGGACTGTTTTGGATTTAGTCTTCCAAAAGTTAAAAAAAAAAGAAAATGTGTCCATAGGACACTAATGCCTCCACCATACAGATATATCGGCAAACAGGAAGTAGATGAGTGACGGACTTGAAAAGAGGAGACACGGTACAACTAATCATACCAAAGCTCAATAAGAAATATCAAATCATTCCTCCATTCACAAGCTGAGAAATCCTTGACAAAAATTTCAGACATACGTACGGACGGACAAGGGTGAAACTCAATGCCTCCGTCGACTAACGGCGGCGGCATAAAACAAATATGCTAGATATTTGTTCTGTCCAGCAATGACATTCATTAAACTGAAGCTGAACTTGTTTGGACCATACTATTGATGATGCAGAATATTATTGTGTTTTCTCAGATCCCCATTGACTTTAATTAGGTCAAATGTCAACCACTGTGCATGTTTTTCTATGTTATCAGACCTGGACACAGTTTATATAATTTTGGCGATTTAATAAATAAAGTGATTACTGTCAACATGTAGATAAAAATATAACATTAACTGTGCAAGTTGAAAACATAAAGTGTTGTTGGTCTCCTAGCCCAATAGAAATGAAGATTTTTCTTGTTCAGGCTCAAAACAAGGGATCTGTGAGCAAATGCTCACTAGTAATACCCCCGCTCTCATCTTCCAGTCTCTAATAACCTGACAAAGTTGGTAAACAAAATGTAGTACCCCACAAGTCTTACAATGTGTCCCACAATATGGCATGCCTACACAAAGCTTCTGACAAAATTTCAAGTTTGTATCATTTACCATTGCAGAGAAAAGCTTTACGAAAGTTGTGACGGACACATAGATTAATGAAAAATTGACTAACTCAGTAAACAGGAAGTAGCATCCCGAAAGGTCTGAAAATGCATCACACAATATGGCATGACTACACAAAGCTTCTGACAAAATTTCAAGTTTGTATCATTTACCATTGCAGAGAAAAGCTTTACGAAAGTTGTGACAGACGGAATTACGGAATGACGGAATTACGGAATGACGGACACAGGTAAAAAAGTATACCCCAGCATCCCGACAGGTCTGAAATGCATCCCACAATATGGCATGACTGCACAAAGCTTCTGACAAAATTTCAAGTTTGTATCATTTACCATTGCAGAGAAAAGCTTTACGAAAGTTGTGACAGACGGAATTACGGAATGACGGACACAGGTAAAACAGTATTCCCCCTCCTCCTCCGGAGCGGGGGTATAATTACCAGTCAGGACTGGCAGGCTAGCACATTTCAAGAAGACTGTGGATTGTATTTTAGATTATTATTGAGGATCCTGATTGGGTATTACTTTAAGATTGTAATGCAGTTTATTTATTTGAGACAGTTATTGGGATTGTAATTTGGCTGAATTTTACTAAGACTATTCTTGTAGATCTTTTTACATGTATTTTAATATTGAAGGTTGATTTCTTACATATCTTAAGCTTTGATATTTCTGTTTTATACATGTATATGTTAATATATTTCTATCATTGTGTAGAGATAACAAAACACACCTTCTCTCTTCTGGCAAGGTCCTCTTTGGAAACACCTTCTGCATCTTTGGTTCCAGCTCTTATCACTGAAATACACAGATAAATCAAATTAGTTTAAGAAGTTGGACACAATATTGAGTTGTTTTATACATATACATATAATATTTTCTTTATTTACAAAATGACAAAATGTAAGATTTTGGAAAATTTCAAAAACATGTTCTTCAGAAACTTTGCTGTCGAGATATTTGTATTGGTACCAAGGGTAAATTATAAAAGGCCATTGGTTGAACGTCAATTGTTTGTTAAACAAAATTTGTCAAGTCATACAGTTCCTGAAACAAAGAATGAAAAGGTACACTGAACTTTTTGTAAGGCTCAAGAAAGCGATCTTTTATCAAAACAGTGGAAATAATTGTGTATCACTGAATGATTCCAATTGCAAATTAACCACATGGAAAATTATTTACTTTCATACATGTATCAATACAGAACTTTTATTTTATTTTATTTTAGATTACAGATATGAAAAAGGTCTTATGCTACAGATTATTTTAAATGAACAATGTCATAGAATTGGTGCCAAAAATGAAAATAAAGATTACTTTTAGCACTATGGGGAGCAAGAAAACCTTCCTAGACAGTTGGCATGGCTCTTATAGAATTAAGTGGCCAGGTGTATAGACCAAACAGGTAAAAATAAATAGACAAAAATTTTTTCCAAGGGTCATAATGAGCAACCTAAAAAAATATCAGTTCTGTCAGTAAATACATACATATTACATGCCTAATACTTTGGAAGTTTTTTTATTCGTGGACATCAATTTTCATGGTTTTCATAAATATCACTATTTTGTGGGTACTTAAATTCGTGGCTTCAAATTCCATTCATTAAGAATCTATGGAAAAAATGCATTTCGTTGCGAACTTAATTTCGTGGTTTGAGGGAACCACGAAATCCATGAAAATTAGAACCCCACGAACAATAGTACTTTCACAGTATATTCAATCACTGTGAGAGTACTTTTATTGGTGGACATCAATTTTCATGGTTTTTCATAAATATCACTATTTCAAGGGTACTTAAATTCGTGGTTTCGAATTCTATGTATTAAAACTATAGGAAACTAGAGATTGTGTCTGTAATACACGGATGCCCCGCCAATAAATTTATCACAAAAGATAACCCAAGTCAATTGGGCATAAAATAAATCCTCTGTCAGTGAATTGTGATGGAATATTGTGTGTAGTTGATTAGAAGTGGACCTAAACCAAAAAAAAATTTAATAAAGTCATTCAAGCATAAAATATAGGTCATGGACACCCAATACTTGGTGAAACAGGTAGTTCTCCTATATATGAATGTTACAGTGAAATATCATGAAGCTACAATACATAGTCATTGAGAAACAGATGAAATGCATAAGTTAACCAAAGTAAGTGAAGCATAAAATGTAGGTCAACCACACTTAATTGTGAATGACTTGGGTAGTACTCATCAAGGCAATTGATTTGATGAAACATCATTGTCCTATAATGTGTAGTTGTTGAGAAATGGACCTTTACGCAAAACTTAACCAAAGTCACTGAAGCGTAAAATGTAGGTCAAAGCCACCTTATTGTCAATGACTTGGGTAGTACTTGTCAAGGCAATTAATTTGATGAGACATCATCGTCTTATAATGTGTAGTTGTTGAGAAATGGACTTACACGTAAAACTTAACCAGAGTCACTCAACCATGAAATGTAGGTCAAAGAGTCAAACTGCCTAGTGAACTAGGTCCAACTATCAAAGATCTACCTACTGGCCTACTATAATTGTTCTATTTTTTACCTTACAGTTTCAGAGAAATGTACCTTAACGCAAAACTTAACGGACAGAAGGACGTACAAGGGTAACACTATATGCCCCTTCCACATTCGTGGGCGGGGCATAAAAATGCAATTCGTTGGGAATTTAATTTCATGGTATTACAAAACCACGAAATCTACGAAAATTGGATCCCCACAAACAGTAGTACTACACAATATAAGATGGAAATTGGGGAGTTAAATTGCATTTTCAGGGAAAGGTAAGTGACACAAACCCACCAAGTTGAGTAGTAAAATGACCAAGTTTGCCTGTATCTAGCAATCACCTTGAGTGTGTGGAGACAATTCATTACTTTTAATAAAAGTGAATTGTTTAATTTAATTCACAATAGAAAAATGAAAGGATATGGAGTGAATGTACATGTGACAAAAACGCACATGATACATAGAAAACTCCAGTTTAATAGTCGTGTGTACAGATTACAACATTTTAGTAAAAATTTACATTTCAGCATCATGAAAGTGCTAAATGTGTATTTATGTTTCAATATTTGTGTACTATGATGATTTCACTAATTAACTAATGACAACTAGATCATGTGGAAACTAGCCTTGTCGGAAGGGCCCTGCAATTTTGATCCTGAAACTCGGGGCAAAAGTGAAATTGAGGTAAGTGTGGATTCAAATTCTGTTTGACACACAAATGTGTTGATATAGTAATTTGCTGGATATGTTCTTGTTTTACAAAACCATATCATTTTTTAGCTTCATAATTAATATCATATCAAAGTAAAAAGTCAAAAATTTTATAACAAAAAATTGGTTTATAGTAAAAAGTCAAAGTATAGGCAAACAGGAAGTGGACATTCGACAAACTTGAAAACTGCTTACACAATACAATTCATCATTTCCAAGCTTCAGACCAAATTTCAAATTATTCCCTCCAATAGAAGCCAATAAATCAGCGATAGAAATTTTGTCTTAGTAAAAATTCATAGTGTCAACAAACAGGAAGTGGGCATCCGACAAATTTGTAAATTGCTTACACAATACAACTCATCATTTCCAAGCTTCTGACCAAATTTAAATTCGTTCCCTCATGTAAAAGCCAAGAAATCTGTGACAGAATTTTTTTTTAGTAAAAATTCAAAGTATCGGCAAACAGGAAGTCGGTGCCCAACAAACTTGTAATTGCTTACACAATACAACTCATCATTTCCAAGCTTTAGACCAAATATCAATTCATTCCCTCAAGTAAACCCGCAGCACTTTCTTCCACATCCCACCACCCTCACATTTTTATAGCATGCGATATGCCTATATTTCTTCTCGAACCCCACTGCCCATCCTAAAATATATAATGTGCTGTCCAACCCCATCATACAATTTTTCCTGGAATAGCTCTTACACAATACAACTTATCATTTCAAAGCTTCAGACCAAATATAACATTTGCTACAGTAGAAGCCAAGAAATCTGTGACGAAAATTTGGTTTTTCATAAAAATTCAAAGTATCGGCAAACAGAGAGTGGGCGTCCGACAAACTTTAAAATTGCTTACACAATACAACTCATCAATTCAAAGCTTCAGACCAAATTGCAAATCATCCCCTCCATTAGAAGCAAAGAAATCTTTGACCCAAAAAATTGTTGACGGACACACGGACAGACAGAAGGAGAGACAGACCCTGAGACAGACAAAGTGAAAACTATAGGGTATCCGCATCTAGATGCGGGGCCCTAATAATAATGAATAAAAGTCTCATTACAGTGTAATGTTGTAACTTTTACATAAACATTTACTCACCTGTTTATTCTTTTTTATTTTTTTTAACTTACAAGTCTATTACTGTTGACATAATTTATACATTTACTTGAATTCTAAGACAAAAACCATAAAATCATTGTTTTTGGAAACAGGTGCTTTTGATCTATTTTTGCTTATGGTCACATTATATGAGTAAACAGAGTTCAGTTATACCCTTTGAATGGCAAACTATGAAGTCACAAACACAGCATTTATCTCATGTAGAAGATATTCTTGAAAATGTATGCAATTTCTTAAATTATAGCCAATTTAAGTTAAAAGCTTTGGTAGATTATTTGATAATGATCACAGATTGCCTTAAAGTTGTAGTCAATGCTAAATACAAACATCTGTGCCCTGGAAAGACCTTCAGACTTATAAGTGAGTATACATGTATATTGCAATGCCACTGACATGTGTTTTGTTAATTTCCTATATTATTTATACTGAAACTTACATCCTTCTCTGACTAGATGTACATTTCTTTTATCTTCTTTTACTTTTTCTTTCTTTTTCAAATCTGTTGCTTTCTGTCTAGTGACAGCCTTTGTTATCAGAAGTTTGCGTCCATCTACTACCATACCACCATCCTAAATAATAATGTAAATATTAAAAAAAAGAATGGCTTTTATTTTTACAACAAGTAAATTAGGAAAGGACTTTCAAAACACATGCACCATATCAATATATTTTGATTCCATTAGCTTTAGTAGTTTTAGAGGAGATGACAAAATTAGGTTTTCACATCAGGGTCCACAATTTTAAACTATGGGCTGTGCTGGTGGCCATGTTTTTATTAATGGTAAGGGCTGTTCCAGAAAAGTTGGTCTGGGACCCTTTGAAGGCACTTCATATAAATTGCTGTGGGTGGTTGTGTTTTCTTCATTCTTTTGTATTGTACATATNACCATATCAATATATTTTGATTCCATTAGCTTTAGTAGTTTTAGAGGAGATGACAAAATTAGGTTTTCACATCAGGGTCCACAATTTTAAACTATGGGCTGTGCTGGTGGCCATGTTTTTATCAATGGTAACCAAATAAGCATTTTTCGGTGAAGTACGTTCTATACAAAATTATCCCAAATTTTGGCTGAATATGTTTCACTGGTTTCAGAGATGATGATGAAAATGTGAAAAGCTAACATCTAACATATAATGCTGTTGGCTATTCCAGTAAAAAATAAAGGGCTACGCGGAGCGCAGCATGATACGACTGCACCATGTCGACCCGTTTGGCCCCTCATAGCTCCAAAAGGAAACATGTTATCAAATATCTAATAGTTAAGCGCCATATTTATTTTTCATAAGGAATCCATTAAAAACTAGAGGCTCCCAGGAGCCTGTATCGCTCACCTGGCTTTCAGTTGCCTTAATCAAGGAAACATTGTAAGTTATACAGTTGATCTTCAGTTTCTCAAACTTTTGTAGCTTGAACACCTCCAATATCTTGAACTGTTTTTAAAGTCTGATCATGTTTTACTATATATCTTTGTTGGGCTTTTTTTGACAAAAAACTTTCTTGCTAAGGGCCACTTTCGACACCAGTTTTGAAGTTGAGACATCATTTTGTAAATGGCAGTCAACAAACAATTTTCAACACCGGTTTTGAAGTCGCAACATCAATATCTATTTGGAAACCAAATTTCATTGAAATCGGACAATGTTAAATTTTCCCGCCTTTTTATGCGGCCATTTTAAAAATGGCGGTCAACAAACAATTTTTAACATCAGTTTTGAAGTTGCTACATCAATATCTATTTGGAAACCAAATGTCATTGAAATCGGACAATGTTGAATTTTCCCGCCTTTTTTGGTGGCCATTTTGAAAATGGCGGTCAACGAACAATTTTGAACACCAGTTTTGAAGTCACAACATCAATATCTATTTGGAAACCAAATTTTATTGAAATTGAACAATGTTGAATTTTCCCACCTTTTTTGATGGCCATTTTGAAAATGGCTGTCAATGAACAATTTTTAACATCATTTTTGAAGTTGCCACATCAAGACCTATTTGGAAACCAAATGCCATTGAAATCGGACAATGTTGAATCTTCCCGCCTTTTTGGTGGCCATTTTGAAAATGGCGGTCAACGAACAATTTTCAACACCGGTTTTGAAGTCGCAACATCAATATCTATTTGGAAACCAAATTTCATTGAAATCGGACAATGTTGAATTTTCCCGCCTTTTTTGGGGCAGCCATTTTGAAAATGGCAGTCAAGGAACAATTTTCAACATCAGTTTTGAAGTCGCCACAGCATGGCAAACATTTCATCAGTTTACACTTGACCTTCATCTTCTATAGTTTAAGGAATAAAAGATGAAAAATACGAAAATTTTAAAAATTCGGTGAAAAAAGGGCAATAACTCCTACAAGGGTTTATGGATTTTCTTCAAAATTTCGAGGTGGGTAGACCTTGATATGCTGAACATTTTTTGCGATTACACTTGACCTCTATCTGTTACACTTTTTGAAATAAAAAATTTTAAAATGTGGAAATTTTGAAAATTTAACGGAAAAAGGGCTATAACTCCGAGATGGGTTTTCAGATTTTTTTCAAAATTGCAGGGCAGGTAGATCTTGCCATGCTGATCATTTTTTCCCCGTCAGATTTTGGATATCTGTAACGGTTTTTGAGTTATTGGCCAAAAACTGCAATTTACCCCCATGTTCTATTTTTAGCAACAGCGGCCATGTTGTTTGACCTACCGCCTAATCGAACACAATTTTGAGAAGCCATACTCTGCTGATGATTCAGGCCAAGTTTGGTTACATTTGGCCCAGTGGTTTCAGAGGAGAAGATTTTTGAAATTGTTGACAGACGGACGACGGACGCATAGTGATGGCAAAAGCTCACATGGCCTTTTAGGCCATGTGAGCTAAAAACTGCATCAAAATCGGACAAGAAATAAAAAAAAATAAATTTTTTGTGATTCGCCCCTCATGAACGGTACATGTGACGTGAAATCTGTTGACATACTACTGATTGGAATTTACTCAGGAGCACACTGAAAGAAACCCCATCAAAATCTGATGAATAATAAAAATTCTACAGCCAATTATGTGAATACACCTAATTTTGCCCTTTTTGGCCCCTTTTTTAATAACGGGAGGGGCCACAAAATCCAAAACCACTCAAAGTCTTTCTTTTGTGCCAAGGAACATTGTGTTAAAATTTCATAAGGATTGATCAACTGGAACTTAAGTTATTGACCAAAAACAAAAGTGTCTACAGACAACGATGTGGACGACGACGATGACGACGACAACGACAGCGCCATACCATTATATGACCTCAAATTTTTTGCGGTCGTATAAAAATCCCACCAGGAGGTGGAATGCCACTTATTTTTATAACCCCCAACCAAGAGAAAACAAGAGGCTCTCAAGAGCCTGTATCGCTCACCTGGCCCTTGATTAACATAGACATTTTATGTTAAAGAGCCCTTATATATAATTAAACTATAAATCCAATATCCCTAATTAGTTAAAGGGGAGAAGACCTCTGTTAGTTTAACATTGGACCCCATGGGAAACACTAAGTTCCCCGCTGGCTGCCATGTTGGATATCGCGCTGACCTGATAAACACCTTTTTGCAAGGGACCACTCAATGACTAATACAGCCAAGTTTTGTTCCAATTGGCTCAGTACATTCAGAGGAGAAGATCTTTGAATGTGTTTTCCCATAGGGTCCAATGATAAAACTATGTCCCCCGCTGGCGGCCATGTTGAATGTAGTGCGATCCTGAAAAACACCTTTTTTGTAAAGGACCACCCAAAGACTATTGTGGCCAAGTTTGGTACCAACTGGCTCAGTAGTTTCAGAGAGGAAGATCTTTGAAAATGTTTTC
>MJUU01035083.1:61914-74906 GCA_002080025.1 Modiolus philippinarum
TCTTTGAAAATACCAAATAATTCTAATCAGACTTGTAGTTTCAGAGAAGACCTTATAGGACATTTCAAAGGATCAAATGTTAAATTATGTTCCCTGCTGTTGCCCATCTTACATGAAAAGCAGATCTACTAATTAGAACATGCCATGGTAATTTTCCTTTCTACCGGATTTTATTTGGAAACTTCCTATATTTAAGTCTTTTTAAATTCTGCTTAAACTAAGTAGTTTACACAAACTTATGCAGAGCTTTGTCCTTTGCAGATTTTAGATTCACGTTTGTTCTCTATCATTTTATACATCTTTCGGTTTATGGCTTCAAAAATGTTTGATCTGCACTAAAAAGACAAAATTTGTCAAAAATAGCTACCTACAGAAACCAAATTTACAGTAACTTTGGTATATAGTTATATATCATCCAACATGTAGGTATTCAGTGTGCTTAAATTAAAAGTCAGGGTTTTCTTTCTGTTAACTGGTACCTTAAGACTAATTAATGGACTCCTGCTGGTACTAAATAAGCAGTTATCATGAAATAAGTTTACAATTTACAGTATAAATCTTGCATGATAAGGCAAAATTTTGAAATAAAACGACTGTACAGGCAAGAGTTGCCCTTTTTCTATTATTTACTCTACAAAATTTTTGTATATATACTTTTGCTCTTGATAAATGCAAATTTTATAGGTATTATAGGACAAAAAGTCCAAATATAGGACATTATAGGACATGTCTGGTTTTTATAGGAAATATAGCATTTATAGGACGTCTGTGACCCATGCAATGTTGAATTTTCCAACCTTTTTGGCAGCCATTTTGAAAATGGTGATTAACGAATAATTTTTAACATAAGTTTTGAAGTTGCAACATCAATACATTTTTGGAAACCACATTTCATTGAAATCGGATACATTGTCCCGCCTTTTTTGGCGGCCCATTTGAAAATGGCGGTCGAGGAACACTTTTCAACACCGGTTTTGAAGTCCCTACATCAATATCTACATGTATTTGGAAACCAAATTTCATTGAAATCGAACGATGTTGAATTTTGGCAGCCATTTTGAAAATGGCAGTCAACAAACAATTTTAAACACCAGCTTTGAAATCCACACAGCATGGCAAACATTTTATCAATTTACACTTAACCTTCATCTGCTATAGTTTTGGAAATAAAAGATGAAAAATATGAAAATTTTGAAAATTACATGAAAATAGGGCAATAACTCCTACAAGGGTTTTTGGATTTTCTTAAAAATTTCAAGGTTGGTAGATCTTGATATGCTGAACATTTTTGCAACATACACTTTACCTCTATCTGTTACACTTTTTGAAATAAAAAATAAAAAATGCACAAATTTTGAAAATTTTACGGAAAAAGAGCAATAACTCCAAGATGGGTTTTCCAATTTTCTTCAAAATTGCAGGGCAAGTAGATATTGCTATGCTGATCACTTTTATCCCCATGTCAGATTTTTTATATCTGTAACGATTTCGAGTTATTAGCCAAAAACTGCAATTTACCCCATACATTCTATTTTTAGCAACGGTGGCCATGTTGTTTGACCTACTGCCTAATCGAACACAATTTTGAGAAGCCATACTCTGGTGATGATTCAGGCCAAGTTTGGTTACATTTGGCCCAGTGGTTTCAGAGGAGAAGATTTTTGAAATTGTTGACAGACCGACGACAGACGCATAGTGATGGCAAAACCTCACATGGCCTTTTAGGCCAGGTGAGCTAAAAATGTGACAGAAATTTTTGTGACCCCGACAACGTCAATACAAGACGAAGGATAGTGATCCCTATATGTTGCCACTGCGTGAACGCAGGCGACACAATAACATCATTGCCCTAATTACCTATCCCCTCAAATATACAAGAAAATCTTAGCTGAAAACTTGTATGAAAGATAGATGAATGGACAAACTATTAAGTTAGGGGCATCTATATCTGTGTACCAGTGCACAATACTTGATGCTATTTGATCTGTTTTTTTAAGAAGTACATAATGCAAATAACATAGGTAGACCAGTATAGCCCTCTCCTATGTAGAAGGGATGGGAGGGGGAATATAAATCAAAACTTTCTTATAGTGGACATGCTGCATATCTTAAACATACACTTTATAGGCAATATATTGTGCTCCTTCATTAAAATGAAAAAAAAAATATGTCCCATTACCTTCATCTTCACTACTAGAATCTTGGTCAGATTCAGCTTTATTTTCTTGTTCAAATTTATTCTTTGGTACTGCCCAGTCCACTGCTACCATTCGACCTAAAACGGAGATCATAAAGTGCTGCTTCACTTAAAATCAGGACTTTGTATAATGCATACTGTAAACCAACTAATGTACACAATCTTCACAAACATCAAAATATCGCAGAAATAAATCATTGTCAATCCTGATATAAATACATTAACAGAAATTAAAATTGTGAAAATTAATCACAGTTAAGTTCTGCTTGAGGGACAAAATGCAAAATAAAGTATCCACAAAAGTAAGTTGGTTTATAGTATAACTTAGCATTAAATTATATTGTTATGCAAAACATACAATGTGTACCTACATGTACCTACAGTGCAATGTGAAGTTAATACATCTCCACCATGTTTGTTACAAAATTTTGTAATGTAAACAATGACTGTTTTCCTTCAATCCATATGACTGTCTGTAAGTAATGCGAATCATGACAGTTTGTTGCAGGTCATTTTGATTCCTTTACCTTTGGAATTTATCCCTGGATAAACCAAAAGTTGAAGGTCAGATTCCATCAATCTGTAGCCTGATCTTTTAAATGTTTTTCTGTATATTACATTGTATCTGTATAAAAAAATAACAATTTAACAAACTGTTTATATTCATACAGTCCTAGAAAACTTGCATACCTTTAATCATTTTAGAATTCATATTCTGTAGTGCTTTCTGAGCAGACGACACTGATGTAAACTGTACAAATCCAAAACCAAGCATTTTTCCATCTGTAATAAATTAAGTAAGTAACCACTGAGTAATGAACAGGATTCCCACAAACATAATGGATTCCCGTACACACAATTTTGAATGATTTTATTTTCAAACAAGACCAATTACATGTCTGGACCTGCGTCACCATCACTCATGTTCAATTTAGAATGTGTGTTTTTTTTTGTTTTTTTTTTCAATCTAACAGAGTGTCATGTATAGGTTTACCAATGCAAACAAGTATTCATTTACTTCATTACCAAAACATTCTTCAAATGCAAGTTATAATTGAGATTATATTAAGTTGAACCCTATTACTGTAATAGACAAAAAAAGAAGAAAAAAAACAAAACTAAACAAAGCATAAAATGAATATAGTCCATATCACTCAGCAAAGGTGAAAACCATACCCGAGTTTCAAATAAACACATTCTTTGAATCTTTATGAGAAAATTTGTGAAAGCAATGCAAAAATTCAAGAATAGCTGCCCATGATCATTACGTTCAAAACTCCGCAACGTCTCTGGACAAAAATTGAGTACCATGATGATATAATATGATAGAATAAAGTACAAGTTCAATAATAGATAAATTTGACATTTTTTTTAAATCAAAACTGGTCTTAAGGGTAGGTTCACATCACCAATGTGTTCAAACAACAGTGCAAACTTCCAGAGGTATTTAGTCAGAGATGTTAATCTTTCAGATTACACAAAACAGGCACTGTAATGTTAAAATATGCTGAAAAAATGACTAAGTTCAACAATGCATAAATTCAACATTTTCTATTCAAATCTGCCCAAAAGGGGAGGTGCACATCTTTATTGTGTCCAGAACAACTGTGTAAAGTTTTAAAAGCACCAGGTATAAGGAGTCAGAGTTTCAGATTACACAAACTCAGTACTGAAATGGTAAAATTTAATGAATTTAATGAAAAAATGACTAAGTTCAACAATGCATAAATTCAACAATTTTTATCCAAATCTCACCAAAAGGGGAGGTACACATCTCCAATGTGTCCAGAACAACTGTGCAAAGTTTCAAAAGCATCAGGTATAAGGTGTCAGAGTTTCAGATTACACAAACTCAGTACTGTAATGTTAAAATTTGATTAAAAAATGACTAAGTTCAACAATGGATAAATTCCACAATTTTTATCCAAATCTCACCAAAAGGGGAGGTGCACATCTTCAATGTATTCAGAACAACTGTGCAAAGTTTCAAAAGCATCAGGTATAAGGTGTCAAAGTTTCAGATTACACAAACTCAGCACCGTAATGTTAAAATTTGATGAAAAAATGACTAAGTTCAACAATGAATAAATTCCACAATTTTTATCCAAATCTCACCAAAAGGGGAGGTGCACATCTTCAATGTGTCCAAAACAACTGTGCAAAGTTTCAAAAGTATCGGGTTAAAGGTGTTCGAGTTTCAGATTACACATACTTGGTACCCCAAAAGCGTGACGGACGGACGGACAGAAGGACGGACGGAGTCGAGCGGCTCCTAGACCTGCGGTCACCATTGGTGACGCAGGTAAAAATTATAAATCATCTCTTTTTAATTTCTCCCAAGATTATAGCACAGTGAGACATTTCACTGATATGAAAATTTGTGTGGATGAAAAATGACATTTTAAGGGAAATAATCAAATTCTAATTTGAACAGCTTTTCTCAGCCTTTTCCCGGATTTTAGTTAATTTCAGGAGTTTTCAAGACTTTTTTCCCAACCAGGAACACCTGCAATGAAATTCCCTGCCTTTTCCTGATTTCCTGGTTGAAATGGAACCCTACATAAAATATCATTTTTCTGTTCAATGGTTCCCATAAGGGCTATTCTTTGAATCATAGACTAACCCCTAGGAATAGAGCTTAAATCACCTCTATGGATGGCAGTTTACATGCTGGATTTTAAATGAAAATGGAATAATAAAATCTAAATTGCTACTTTTAGGTGCCTCTCTTTTTTGAGTGCCTTTATAAGGGTTGATATATGTTGTGATGGAATAGCCCTAAGTACCAGCATTATTTATTTTAATTGATGATGGGATGTAACAGATAAAGTAAAAAAATCATTGACATAGAAAAAAGAAGGAAAACAGGGAATGTGTCAAAGATACAACGACCCTAAGGGGAGTAATAACAACTCAAAGCCACCATAAGATCTTCAATGAACGGTGAGGAAACCCCACACCCAACGGCAGGTCTGAGCCCTAACTAGAAAAAAGACAAGACACACAAAGGCTTAATAAATTTCCTGACTCAGGACAGGCGCAAACCTGCTGCAGCGGGGTTAAACTATTTTTATTGGGCCCAAACCTTCCCCCTAGCCAACGTGAAAAATAAAAATACAATAGTAACAACAGTAAAATTCAGTTAGCTACAGGACTGAGTCATTTGTATATACTTTATAAATTCTTATTTTATTATGAGCAAAAAAAGCACAGAAGTTAATACTGTGCCATTTTAAAATGTTACCATCTACTTACCAGGCTTTGTGGGAATTTTTACTTCCGTCACATCCCCAAATTGACTGAACACTTCCTGTAACTGTTCTTCTTTACACTGTAAAATATGTTATACAGGATATACTAGTGATGAGCACAAACTCATACTGTACTGCAAGCTATTTATAAAGGTGGAAAAAATGTGTAAATGTTCAATGTAACATTTATGTAAGCCTACTTTTCAAATATGTAATTACCACTATTGTATTTCTACCGTGTTTATTCTGTGTGGATCTCAAATGGGGTTTAAGTGGGAAGTGGGATTGGCCTTTTTAAGTGAACAGGAAATGGGATCGTCACAAAATGAGAAGTGGCAAACGCTGAAAAAATCTCAGTGAACCGAGAAAAGGGAGGTTGTTTCAGAGTCTTTGTAAAATATTTCCCTTAAAATTTCTTGACAAGGCTAAATGTTTTATTAGTAAAAGATGCACCTTAAAATTTGAATTTCAAAGACAGAAGAAATATGATGGCCAACTATCAACAAAGAAAGATTTTACATATATCCAAAATTTAGCATGATTTATATCATAATTAGGTCTTATTATTGAATATTTGAGGTTTGAGGCTTTGAACAAAGGAAAATTGTTGTTTGCAATGAAATCCTTCTTTTGTAGGCATGGGAACAGAGTTATTTTGAAAAATAACTGTCACAAAAAATTGCAGTCTTTTGACAAAATTTAGCAATTAACAACCATCCGTATCATTTTTGCAGAATATAGCTTGCATAACTTTTGTCAAGATCTTATGGAATCAACATTGATTTTAAGCAAATTTACCAAGAATTCTAATTTTCTGAAATAAGCTTAAATTTTATAAGCAAAATTTAATACCTGGAATGACAGATTCCTAACAATAAGCCTAGCTTGTTTTAACAACTTCTGTGGAACAGTCTTGTTTTCTTTGGACAGCTGCACTGCATGTAAACCTTAAACAATGACAATCAAATACAGATGTATATAGATATACCCAAAATTTTTGACATACTTTGTTTAACATGTATTGCAAGTAATTACAAGTTATATAAACTACTAAACTTCCTTCTATTCCCCATTGTGATATTTTGTTTTCTGAACATTGTTTACAAGCTGTTCACTTTTACCCTTTTGTTCAGATGTATGATGAAGAAAAGAAATTGTATCCCTATTCATTAAATTTCAAAATTTTCATGCCTATATGTGCAAATCAATCATTTCCAAATGCAATCATAAATGGTATTGGTTTAATCCAAATATGGTTTCATGAATCATTTCTTTTGTGTACTTGAATTATGCTGTTTTCCATAACAAATTTCATCCCTCCAAAAACTAAAAATAAAGTAATTTACTGAAAAAAATTGTTGGAATTCTAAATTGATATTGAAAGGAAAACTATCTGATCATATTTTTATAGCAGATCTTTACCTTTATTTTCAATTTTTTTCTGGCCTTTCTTTAAATCTCTGATTGACTTAAACCTGATAAACACTGTCAGTACATCCCTGTCTTTCACTGGAAATTCTGTCTTGGAAATATTTTTGATATTCCTAAAATAAAAATCATAAAAGATATATATACATGTATATACATTCAAGCTGCAGTCATCCTAACTCATTTACTTCAGGAAACCCACTAACTTGTAGAAGAAGTTTTAAGTGCCATATAGTGCCAGAGGCTGTATAAAAGTGTCATCTTAACCATGGCCAACATAGACAATAGTTTCAGAGATCCAAATAGCATTTCCTGAAGGTCCACTGTTAAACTACAAGTATGTTTTCTGCTTGGGGGCCATCTTGGATTGGTTGCAGATCTGCTTGGCAAAAATTTGGAAAGGAACAATTCAAGGACCATTCTGACAAAGTCTGGTTCATACTGGATAGTGGTTTCAGAGACTCAAGATCTTTTAATGCGTTTCAAATCATGCTCCTAACTGGCAGCCTATTGGATGAGGTGTGGACTTGTCAGAAACCTTTTATGAAGAGATCATCTATGGACCAAATAAAATGGTGGCAATAGTCAGGTATGAAGACAGAATTATGCAAGCTTTCTTTATTTCTATAATCTAAACAACATATCTCTAATAATCCTATAAGTTAATAGTCCTGAATTGTCTTGTATTATCTATGAATGCAGATTGCAGGTTATGGGGGAGGGTTAATTTTCTTTGGTTACATTTTTACTAATCTTTCATCATTTCTCTTTTTCAGTTCAGTGATGAAGTTTATAAGGCTCAGGCACTTGTTCTGTTAAAAAATGTATGATGAAATTTAAGATTTGTTGTAAATTTCAGGTCAACTTTGCATTTAAGCTCAGATTGTATTTTTTTCCCCACAAAAGTTTGTCTAGATTGTAAATTATTCACATAGATTCAAAACAATTACCTAAACAAATAATAATTATTCTTGTTGTATTTAGTTTCGTTCAGATTAATTTTTGTCTGCCATCTTGAAACCAAATGCGGCGCATTATTACAAACGGAGTATTCCTGTGTACACTGGATCAGAAAATTTTAAGAAACGAATGAAAAACCGAATACACCAGAACATTCCGGTGTACACCAATTTCCAGAATGAACCGGCCCAGTAAGTCAAAAACATTTAATGCGTTTCAAAGAATAAAATGTCAAATTGTGTTCCTGACCTACCGTTGGATGGTATGTGGTCGTGTCAGGAACATTATATGAAGTGTTTATCTATACTCCATAGGTTGTATTGGACTAGTACTTTCTTAGAAGAAAATCTTTCATTGGACTTTATATACCTTATGACTGCTTAAACCTCTTATTTCACAATTTTTTTGTGACTGAGAGTCACTTTATTTTGTGTATACATGTATTATCTATTGTAAAGAAAATTTTAACAGAATAATGTTTTGTTAGTCTATAATGTGTATTCCATAGGGTCCAATGTTAATCAATTTTCCCAGCTAACCCCATCTTGGATGAGGTACGAATCTGCCAGTTACTTTGGAAGGGACCATTAAAGGACCATTGTTACGAAGTGTGGTTCTAATTGGACTATAGTTTCTGAAAAGATCTTTGTATGTGTTTTACAAAGTGCCCAATGTTGAAATTTGTTCCCTTTGGTGGCCATTTTAAATAAGGTATGGATCTGCCAGATACCTTTTTGAAGGGACCATCTAAGGACAATCATGACATGAGTTAAGTTCTAATCAAACAAGTAGTTTCTTTGAATGTGTTTTCCGTAGGATCCAATGTTAAATCATGATTCCTGCTTGCAGCCATCTTGGACAAGGAACAAACCTGCCTGATACATTTTTAGGGGGACCATCCAAGGATCAATATGACCAATTTGGTTTTAATTGGACTAGTAGTTTCTGAGATAAAAATCTTTTATATGGTCCATTATTCAACTATGTCCCAAGCTGGCGGCTATCCATTAAAGTGGTAACCTATGTGACACCTCTATTGAAGGGAATCGTCTAGGGAGTATTGTGACTAGGCATGGTAAAAAGTTCTTAAAAGATGAAGCAAGAAGAGGAACGCCAAATGATGGCAAAAGCTCATCCAAGCTACAACAAGCTGAGATAAAGGTTCATAAATGGATTGAGCAATTTTCCGTTATTTCATGGCATAACCAAATTATTATAAATATGAAAAGATGCATTTCAAATTAAAATTGCCTTATAATCTTCAGAGGATATGCTAGTTGTAAAACAAAATTAGAATTAAGATCTATTATCTAAGATTCATAACATGTTCAAAGTTTCATTCAATCAGATATTGTACAAAGATAATAAGATAATAATGGGAAGATAATAATTACAATTTATCTAAGGTTGTCTGTACTCCTTCCAGATCAGGAAACCCAGTCACCACTAATGTTTTGGCTTTCAAATACAACAATTCCTCTTTCTTTTCCTCTGAAAATAAATAGATTTGTTAACTGTACAACTGCATTAGGCAATATAAATAGCAAACTGTGCCATAACTTGAAGTCATTACACTCCAAAGGAACTAGAAAAAACATACAGTTAGAACAAAGTACCAAAGCTTCCATTTTCAAATCCTACCAATTTTTTGTAATTTGGTACTAATGAATTTGATTGGAAAGCATTTGCCATAAACATGATAAAATCCACAATCTACCAAGCAATCCATCATTTTAAAAGTATGATATTTTTACAATATAAAAGCAATCTATTTCATCTGCTTTTGCTAAAAACTTGACATCAGTGAATTTCATTCCAAGCTGAAGTTTGAATTCTTGCAAAAAACGTTCCTTATGTTCAGGATGTTTGTTTACGTTACCTGCATTTCATTTGAATTATATCTAAAAATGTTCCATCACGTTTTTGTTTCACATTCTATGTGATTTCTTCATGCTCCTATAAAATGTTTTTATTTTAATTTTCATGTGAAGAATGCATGTTATTAATACAGAAAAAAGTATGCAGACTTCTAACTATTTTCACCTTTCAGTTAAAGACAAAATTGTAATTTTGTGCAGGTTACTACATTAACATGGAGCTAATTAGTTGTATTATATTTCAAACATTGAGGACATTAATCTTTTAATTGATATATAAGGCATAAATATGAATTTATCTAGCTCCGTTGGAAATTTGTTAGTTAAACTTTCTTTGTGTAAAATTAAATAGTGTTAGCAGTGAAATATTGTCCGCCTTTACAATTGGTACTTATGATCAAGTTCTCTTGGATTTTCCAATGAAATACTTAACAGGAAGGACACTTTTTCACAGGACACTATTTTGGCTTACATTCGCACCCGTGACTTCTATAATATACTTCCACAAAGATAACCAGAGGCTCCCAGGAGCCTGTATCGCTCACCTGGTTTTCAGTTGCCACAATCAAGGTAACAATGTAAGTTATACAGTCGATCTTCAGTTTCTCAAACTTTCGTAGCTTGAACACCTCCAATATCTTGAACTGTTTTTAAAGTCTGATCATGTTTTATTATATTTCTTTGTTGGGATTTTTTGATAAAAAAACGTTCTTGCTAAGGACCACTTTTGACACCCGTTTTGAAGTTGAGACGTCATTTTGTAAATGGCAGTCAACAAACAATTTTCAACATCGGTTTTGAAGTCGCAACATCAATATCTATGTGGAAACCAAATTTCTTTGAAATCGGACAATGTTGAATTTTCCCGCCTTTTTATGCGGCCATTTTAAAAATGGCGGTCAACAAACAATTTTTAACATCAGTTTTGAAGTCGCGATATCAAGACCTATTTGGAAACCAAATGTCATTGAAATCAGACCATGTTGAATTTTCAAGCCTTTTTTGGTGTCCATTTTGAAAATGGCGGTCAATGAACAATTTTCAACACCGGTTTTGAAGTCGCAACATCAATATCTATTTGGAAACCAAATTTCATTGAAATCGGACAATGTTGAATTTTCCCGCCTTTTTTGGGGCAGCCATTTTTAAAATGGCGGTCAAGGAACAATTTTCATCATCAGTTTTGAAGTCGCCACATTATGGCAAACATTTCATCAATTAACACTTGACCTTCATCTTCTATACTTTTGGAAATAATAGATGAAAAATACGAAAATTTAAAAAATTCGGTGAAAAAAGGGCAATAACTCCTACAAGGGTTTATGGATTTTCTTCAAAATTTCTGGGTGGGTAGATCTTGATATGCTGAACATTTTTGCAACTTACACTTGACCTCTATCTGTTACACTTTTTGAAATAAAAAATTAAAAAATGCAAAAATTTTGAAAATTTAACGGAAAAAGGGCTATAACTCCAAGATGGGTTTCAGATTTTTTCCAAAATTGCACAGTTGGTAGATCTCATCATGCTGATCATTTTTACCCCATGTCAGATTTTTGATATCTGTAATGGTTTTCGAGTTATTGGCCAAAACTGCAATTTACCCCTATGTTCTATTTTTAGTAACAGCGGCCATGTTGTTTGACCTACCGCCTAATCGAACACAATTTTGAGAAGCCATACTCTGGTGATGATTCCGGCCAAGTTTGGTTACATCTGGCCCAGTGGTTTCAGAGGAGAAGATTTTTTAAATTGTTGACAGACGGACGACGGACGCATAGTGATGGCAAAAGCTCACATGGCCTTTTAGGCCAGGTGAGCTAAAAATACAACAATTTTCTTATTACACATTCAAAATTTGTCATACATTTGTTATTTCTTTTGAAATATCAAAAGACAAAAAAGGACATCCTTCAGGGTGACGAAAATTCTTCAAATAAGTGTAAAATTACAGGGCACCATCAAACAATAGAACAATCAATGACTAAAACAAGAACATTTCAGGAAACTAGAGATTCATAGCTCCCGAGTTAGATACAAAGTAATAGATAAATTGTATACATAATTTGGAGGATTGCGGGAATATTAAATTACCTTCAGTTTTAACTTTAACCGCCTTTTCTGTTTGTGTATTATCTTGTTTTGATGGCATATAGGATGTCTTCAACTTTGAATCTTTTTTCTTGTTAGCATAACTTATATAGAGTTTCCTTCCATCTAAAGATTTGATCTGGTCTTTAGCTTTCTCTGCATCCTCCCTACAATAAAAAACAAGAGGCTCTCAAGAGCCTGTATTGCTCACCTAGACCATGGCTGACATAGATAAAAGGCATTTCCAATAGGAAAAACATAACATAAAATTTAGCAGAATACTTTTTTTTCCTAAAATTACAGTATTCTTGTTAGGTTTCCATGGCAACCAAAAAATCCACCATACATTACAACCCATAACAGAACACCATTCAAAAAAAATTTGGGCAGGGGTTCCCCTTATAATCAAGGTAATACATAATGCTGAAATTGAAACATTCAGACCACAATTCAAATAAAAATTCAAAAAATTTGGGCAGAGGTTCCCCTTAAAATCAATAGGGCCAATGTAAAAACTATATTCCCCGTTGGCGGCCATCTTGGATGAGGTATGGACCTGCCATTTTTTGGAAGGGACCATCTAAGGATCATTGTGACTAAGTTTGGTTATAATTGGACTGGTAGTTTCTGAGAAGAAGATCTTTGAATGTCTTTCCCATAGGGTCCAATGTTAAAACTATGTTCCCCGTTGATGGCCATCTTGGATTAGGTACGGACCTGTCAGATACCTTTTTTGGAAGGGACCATCTAAGGACCATTGTGTCTAAGTTTGGTTATAATTGGACTGATAGCTTCTGAGAAGAACATCTTTGAATGTCTTTTCCATAGGGTCCAATGTTAAAACTATGTTCCCCGCTGGCAGCCATTTTGGATTAGGTACGACCTGTCGGATACCTTTTTTGGAAGGGACCATCTAAGGACCACTGTGACTAAGTTTGGTTATAATTGGACCGGTAGTTCCTGAGAAGAAGATCTTTGAATGTAATTTCCATAGGGATCAATGTTAAAACTATGTTCCCCGCTGGTCGCCATCTTGGATTAGATATGGACCTGTCAGATACCTTTTTTGGAAGGGACCATCTAAGGACCATTGTGTCCAAGTTTGGTTATAATTGGACCAGTAGTTTCTGAGAAGAAGATCTTTGAATGTCTTTCCCATAGGGTCCAATGTTAAAACTATGTTCCCCG
>MJUU01035083.1:81004-120052 GCA_002080025.1 Modiolus philippinarum
AAAAAAAGTTTACGCCGCCGCCGCCGTCGCCTTCGCCGTCGCCGGATTGCTATACCTATGTCTCGCCTTCAGCGACTTTCGTCGCAGGCGAGACAAAAAATGAGAAAAGTTCACCGTCTGTTGAGCGTGACATCGTGTAAAAAATAACAAATGCTTTTTTGGAATGTTAAGTACATTCTTGGAACTGAATATTCAATGAAATATTCCCTGCAAGGATATGTGAATATTGATTTTCTCTGAAGCTATTTTTCGTGTGATTTTTTTTAATTCAAAGTTAATAATAGCGTGCTATTTATAGGTCGTCACTCACTAAGATTAACCTTGACCTAACAAAACCAAATTACGCAATTTTAAGGCTGATATTCGTGCAAATTATTTAATAAGTAACAAATTATTTCATATAATATGATCTTTTAACAACTTTGAGTTATGACAGTCACTAATTCACGATGTTCATACCAATTATAAGTTATTTTCTGCCATAGGCATAGATCTAATATTTTTTAAAAATACCCACTCGATCTTCCGACTATTTGAAATATGAAAAGCAAGCTTTCCCAAAATAATTAACTGCACTTAGAGATAATTACTTCGTTTACACAAGTAGATAAATGTTGACAAGTTCAATTAACAACAGCAGGTGAGTTATCCTCTGTTTATCAGTTTCTCGGACATCCATGAATGTCGGTGAATGTCGGGTTTGTTGTCGGACATTCACCCCGTTTCACACACAATTCACCGACGTCGGATTTGAGTGATTTTCAACTGAATGCCTCTGTTTGTACTGTATACCACTAATATAATCACTCATCTTAGTCCAAAAACATACTGTGCAGCATCTTACTCTAGTTATATTATTTGTCATACCCTGAATGTGGCTATTTTCACCAGCATCTAATTTTACTGTCATGACTGTATAACCATAACAACTGCTTATTTTTTGCCGGGAATTAGTATGTGCATAACCATGATAACCGTCACTTTGTCAGATTGGGGAAAATTCCCCATTTGGGATATAATACCTCACTTGGGATAACCAAACAGGCTGTAACTTTACAGCCTGTGCCCTGACTGTGCCAAAAACTTTTTTATTCACTTGCCCTGAGGCTAACCGGGCTAGTAAGGTCCCATATCTTACTAGCCCAAACACAATCTTACTAGCCCTTCGTAGAAAATTCCTTGTTCAAAATGCATAATTTCGACTAGCCTATCGGGCTAGTGACTTGTAATTTTTACTTGCCCGAAACTGATCTCACTAGTCACCGGCATAGGACTTGTGGCTAAGGACACAAACTGATTTTACAGTCATAAAATCACTTTTTTCTGAAATCAAAAGGGCAACAGTTTATATCAATAGCAATATTTTTTTTCCAAAAATATACATTTCAATTTTCAGTTTTCAGAAAGTTATGTGCTAATGAAAAGTGCAAATTTCATATGTCATTCACTTTTGCTGCATTAAAAAATAGCTACATAATTTTTTTTTTTTAAACTTGTTGCATTTTAACTTAATTATTGCCCTTTTAAGCAAAAACCTTCAAATCGAAAATAAAGAATATTAACACTGTAAAAATTTCTCCCATAAGGGGTACAATATCCCATCTGAGGTATTATACCTCAAATGATGGATTTTCCCCAACCTGTTTATTTGTTATGTGACCGGAGAGCATGTTCCGAACAGAAAATCAGTATTGTAACTAGCAGTGCCTCCTTGTCGAAAACCTAGTCCTTTTGCTTTGTAGCCAGCCTTGCTACCGAATAAGCTAAAGAAATATTCTGTAAGCGCAATTGATTTTTACTGGCTATATATATCTACTACCTAAATACAACTCAGGTACATGTATGCACCTCCCTGACATTCCCCCACCATGAGTCATCATACTCGCCATATCTGTATCAAGTGAAATCGGCACCAGCCATGCCAGCAAATATAGTGAAATCAGCACCTTGTAAAATTGTCACCTGGTGAAATCGGCACCTGTGAATTGGTATTGTATTGATCAAAACAAATATGACAAAAATGATGACTTTGTTATCCCTAATGATATTGATAATGATCAAGAAAACGATTTTTTGAATGGTAAAATTACTATGAATGAAGTTGTTAAAGATGTGAAAGTTTCAAAAAATAGCAAGTCCCCCTGTATAGATAATGTACTTATTTGATCTGATTTTTGAAAGTGGTATTTTACCTGAGAAATGGTTAATTGGTGTTATAGTCCCTATGTATATAAGATTAAAGGTGATAAATTGGATCCAAAAAATTATATTTCGTTATTATCTTGCACATGCCTTGGGAAAATTTTTACATCAATTTTGAACAACAGACTTAATACTTTTATCAATGAATTTGTTATTTTAAATGAAAATCAAGCTGGTTTTCGTCATGGATATTCAACTTGTGATCACATTTTTGCTTTACATGCCTTGTTTGAATTACTTAAAGAAAAAGTTTTATTGCACATTTATAGATTTCCAAAAAGCCTTTGACTTTGTCCAAAGAAATTCTTTATTTCACAAACTAGTAAAAGAGAATATAACTAGCAAATTTTTATGAATAGTACAAAATATGTACCGTATGACAAATGTTAAATCTTGTGTAAGACATCATGATGAAATTTCAGACATTTTCGTTAGTGAAATAGATGTGAGACAAGGAGAAAATCTTTCTCCTGTGTTTTTCTCAATATATCTTACCGACTTACAAAATTATCTTGAAAGAAATGAATTAAAAGGTGTAGAAACAATTAGCAAAGACATTGAAAATGAATTACTTGTTTATTTCAAAATTATGTTGTTTTTATATGCAGACGACACTATTCTGTTATCAGAATCTAGTGAAGATCTTCAATTAATGTTAAACTCTTTTTTACACTTATTGTGACAAATGGAAACTGAAAGTAAACGTTGACAAGACAAAAGTGTTAATATTTTCTAAAGGGAGGATGTCTAACTTATCCTTTTTTATTAATAACCAAAAAATTGAAATTTTGAAAACATAAATATTTGGGAGTCTTCTTTGCCAGAAGTGGATCATTCTTTGCTACGAGAAAATATTTAAAGGAACAGGGGATAAAGGCAATGTATGATTTAATTAAAAAATGTCGAAAAAAAACATTTATCAATAGAATGTCAGTTACATATGTTTGACAGATCTATAATACCAATTCTATTATATGGATTAGAAATATGGGCATTTGAAAATTTAGATATTATAGAAATTGTACATCTCCATTTTTGTAAATTAATTCTTTGTTTAAAAAAGTCTACTCCAAGTTTTATAGTCTATGGAGAGCTAGGACGCTTTTCTATTGTTGTATCAGCTATAAAAGTTCGAATGATCAATTTTTGGTGCAAACTTGTTAATGGGGATGATGAAAAGATATCTTATTTATACAAACTGCTTTTATTGTACTATAAATCTTATGGATATGGAAGTAAATGGCTATTATTTATTAAAGATATATTAGATAATTGTGGCATGTCTAACGTTTGGGAAAACCCACAACTATATAACTCTGATTGGATAGTGATGAGTGTTGAACAACGCCTTAAGGATCAGTTTGTCCAATCATGGTCAGCTGATATATATTCCTCCCCTAAAGCCCTTTGTTATTGAATTTTTAAGACTAATTTTTGTTTTGAAAAATATATCTCTATTCTTTCTCCAAATCTCTTGTATTTTTTATGTAAATTTAGATGTGGGAGACACCGTTTGCCCGTGGAGTCGGGAAGATGGCAGGATGTAAATCGAAAAGATAGATTGTGTCATCTTTGTGACTCGCGGTGCATCGCTGACGGATTTCATTATATTATGGATTATAAAGAGTTCATTGTTGAGCGTAAAAGGTTTTTGCCTAGGTATTGTTTGAAAAACAATAATATCATCAAAATTAACACACTTTTTAAGTTTAAATCTGGTTCAGCTGGAAAAACTAGCTAAATTTATAAAGATCATATTTATGACGGTCGTTCCTCCTGGTTAAATAAGAAATAAGTAGTTATTAATATTTCATTTTGCTACACACATGTAATTGTAATATTGTGATGATATATATATGTAATTATTATTATATGTTCTCTATAACGATGTATATTGTTTTTTGAGAATAAAATTATTCGAATTCATATTCAAAATAAAACATGTTGTAACTAAGTGTTTAATTCAAAAGTTAAAATTATTTGTTCTTCTAAAATGTTTATATTATAATTTGATTAAAAAAAAAAACAAACACGATGTTTGTTTTGAACTCATTTAAAACAACAAATCCTAATTACTAATTGTAATTATGCATAGCAAATTAACTGGTCTGATTGCAAACAAACATAAGTTTGAACATTTTATATAACAGATCATAAAGACTCAAGTTGAAGAAACTTCCAAGCTGGCTTTTACTTTGAAAACTTGTTGGTAATTTTATAAAAGATCATAAAAGACTCTTTCAAGAAGCGGTATCCTGGGTTTCTACTCAAAGTTGAGCAATTCACTGGGGTAAAGCTGTGTTTAGGAAAATTCAAGTTGAAGGATTTCAGGTATATGTACAGATATTTTTTTCTGTTAGATTGAAGTGTAATCAATCTCGGGAAATATTTAAAATCTGAGTTATCTAATAGATAAAGAATTGATGTTCTTCCTAATATGGTCTATATAACGAGAATGTACTCTTTTAGAATTACTTATATGAATAAAACAAGGACTTATAATGACTCATTATACATCCTTGAATAAAACGTTAAATTTGCCACAAATAGTATAAAATGTGTATAAAGAAATCACTTTGAAAATACTAAATAAAATGTAGGGTCACTGATATAATTTTTGAAAACTATTGTGATTTTCCCGTGATCTAAATAAATTACTTTACTTTGTTACTTTACTTTACTTTGTTCATCTGTCCTTTTTACCAGTTGGCAAGGACCTAAGTCTATTCTTGAATGTGTTCAGAGTAGGGGCGGCAACAGTAGAGGCAGGTAATGAATTCCAAGGTGTCACTACTCGATTACTACTACAGTACGAGAACAATGTTTAACCAGCTTATAGTTGTTACTTATCTCCACTTATAGCACATTTTTTTCAAAAAGTGACAGCTTAACCATATACCAGCAAAATAGTATAATAATTGGGTGTCAATTCACCAGGTGCAGATTAGAATTGAACAATCGGAAAAAAATAATTATCGATCATTGGAAATAATCAGACAGCTATAATCAATTAATAATCGATTTTAATCATAATTTTTAAAGTTCTACTTTTTCCAATATTATTTAAATAAGTTTTATTTGAAAAATTGTTCTAAATTTTGATTTGCAATATTTCCTTTGTATCTTACCAGACAGTTTAGTCAAATCCTATCAGTCAAAAACATTATAAAACACATGAAAATGTGTTCAGTTCAGACATGAGAGGACTATCTTCCCATCCCCTTATTTTCGTTTGTTAATACCAGGAATTTCTGACTACTACTCTAGTAATCCAGCAGGCTTCTTACAAAAATTGATATTTTAAAAAAAGAAATTGTTTTTTGTGCTTTTAAACCATCTTATCACTTTTGTATCTTAAAATATATTTGCCGTTAAGTATTGGTTTGTTGTGGTCCGATGTGTTGTTCATGAAAAGTTTGCGGTATTCAGACATACCACTTAACAGGAAGTGTATTGTTTCCCTTGAAACACGAGTTTTGCATTATTTTTGTCATTTCTTGTAAATATTCTGATGAATAAAGCTAGCGGTTATTGGAACTGACACATCAGGAATGTTTTGCAGCGACATCGGCAATAATCGATTATTATTTTTGACATCGATTAGTAGGATCGTTAAAGTTCAAATGACTGCTAATCAATTGTCGGTGATATTCGGTTCATCACAAGTGCAGATTTCACCAGGTCGGCAGGTCCCAATTTTACCAGTTGCCGATTTAAATACTATTCGCCGTATCATGCGTGTGAACCACTCTTCAAACACCACAACCTTCAGCACCCGGCTAGTTTTCTTGTTCTATCCATCATGGGTCTTTTAGTTGGAGCACCGGAAAGCATGTTTTGTTAACTCAGTCGATTTTTAATGGCTATATACAAACATGATATACATGATATATCTACTACCTAAATACAACTCGGGTATGCACCTCCGTGACACTTATCAGGTTGAGGAAAATCCCCCATTTGGGGTATAATATCTCACTTGGGGTATAATACCCCAAACAGGGTATAATTTTACAGTAATAGTATTCTTTATTTTGGATTTGACAGTTTCTGCTAAAAAGAGCAAATATTTATATAAAATGCAACAGTTTTTCAAAAGGAAATATACATGTATCGATCATTAACACAGCAAACAATGAATGGCCTATGAAATTTTCACTTTACATGGGCACATAACTCTCTGAAAACGAAAAATTTGAAATATGTTTTTTTGGGAAAATATTGCTACTGATATAAACTGTTGCCCTTTTGAGTAAAAAGAGGAAATTCGGAAATAAGAAATTTTATCACTGTAAAAATATACCCTGTTTGGAACATGCCTACAGAGACATATAAAACAATCTCTCTGCTGCTTATTACAGAAGATATTTCTGACACAATACCTTTGTATTTAACTACAAAACATTTCTTCAATGGACCTATATCACTAAATTTTCTTTCCAGAGTGTCATTAGTTGTGTTAAATGGGAGATTTCTGACGAAAAGTGTTTTGCTTTTTCTCTCGTCCATGCTTCTACTCTACTGACACCATACTACACAAAGAGCCAAATGGAAAGGGTAGGGTAACTGTAAGGTACCAGTCAGAAAAACATTTCAAACCAAACTCGGAAATGGGTATAAATTTTCCGGAAAATATAAATTGACAAATTTTATTGTATTTAAAATGTTTTGTTCCATTCCCTGTAATGATTTAATTTAGTATTGAACACATGTATTATTCTAGTTTTCCTAAAATTCAATATTCATTTTTTTTTCGTTCATGGGTTTCTTGCATGCTTGATTACCTGATTACCGGGACATCTCAGTAATGACCATTTGATTACGAGGGCACTTCTTTTATGATTATTTGAGATAAGCTTGCAATATTGTGCGTTTATGCGGATGTAAACTTGGATTCTATTGGCTGATTAACCACCTGCTAAATAACCATGTCCGCTCTCACATCAAAACAACAAATAATCATGATAATGTACTGTTTCACCTAGACCCTAGACCAAAGTCATTCAAAAGCGTGCATATAAGAACTGTACATAAGGAGAAAAATCACAAACATGCAGTAAGCATTGATAAATAAACATATCGAAATTAAACATAGTTTACTTCCACGTAATGTAACACTAATTTCAGCCTGATATTTACATTAATAAAATTAAACTGAAATACATCTATACTTTGAATAACATGAAAATTATATGAAATATTTTATTTGCATTCATTTTCAAAGGTTTTCACTCCGTGCATTACGAAAACGCCATTTAAACTTTATACAACATGAAAAATCAATACATCATTCGGCTGTGTATTGTCCAGGTTACGCGGTCAGTCGACATAGCGTTTATGTGTAGAATTGTGTAGTTAAATTTAGGTCATTTTGTAATTATCGTTTTCTTAGTTAAACACAAACTTAGGTTCGCATAACCGCACAAAAATTTATCATGCATTGCACCAACTAACATGATTTTGATTTAGATAGTGTCAAAATGGTTGAACGGTGCGGCCTGACGGCCGCTTATCGTTCAACGATTTTCGACACTATCTAAATAATCATATTAGTTGGTTCAATGCATGATAACTTATAGTAAAACTCAACCAAAGTCACTAAGTCAAAAGAGTCGTACTCGTCAAGGCAATTGATTTGATGAAACATTGTCTTTTAAAGTGTAGTTGTTGAGAAATTGACTTTAAATCAAAACTTAAATGTAAGTCAAGGAGTCAAACTACCTACTGAACTATGCAGTACTATCAAATATCTACCTAATGGCCTACTATTAATGTTCTACCTCTTCCAGTTTCTGAGAGATGTACTAAGCGCAAAACTTAGCCGGACGCACAGACTTAAGGACGGACAAGGTAAACAATATATGCTCCTTCTACGTTCGTGGGAGGGGCATAAAAACATGATTGCATGCGTAAAAATGACAAAATGAGTCTAAGAGAGAGAAAAAAAATATTTCGATGATATAACGAGAAATGCAGATTATTAGGATCCTCAGATATTGGTTTTATTTTCATTTCCGTTATGAAGCATAAGTTAGTGAAACGGCCATACAGCCTATTTAAGTTATGTATATGTAAGGTTTACAGGTGCATCAGTGGCGGATTTAGGGGAGGGGGCGGTGGGCTCGGACCCCCCCCCCTAGGGATTTTTCAGAAAATTGGGTTCCGCACCCCCTTTGAAAAATTATATCCCCCCTTTTAGCAGAAAGTCTGGATCCTCCAATGTGCATTGCAATCTCATGTGCATGCATTCCATATGTTATAATTCAATGAAATTTCTGATTGCATCTTCGTCATTTCTATTAAATTTTATGCAAGGTTCCCGATATATTTATCATTCAACCATATATAAATGTTCCGATCAGTCATGCAATGTTGTGTTGAATAGGGTACTGGGTCAATATCAATGCAGAATGTTTTGGTAGGCATGTTCCATGTATTCTGGGAAAGTATATCTATCTAAGAATACAATGTCAAAGAAGCTGTTTTAATCTCACAATGTGATTAATTACTTTTTTGTAACTGCTGGTGCAACCATAATAGACAAAAGTTTATGAATATGGTATAATTACCATTATTGCTCTAATTCACATATTTTTTATTATCTAATTACCACTGAAAAATATTTATTGATTACCAAGGCAAACCAGAGGCTCAGAAATTGAGTCAGTATCGCTCACCTAACAAATGACAGTCTTAGAAAAGGACCTTCCATACATCATTCAAATACAGTTTAGTTAAATTTGCTTCAATAGTTTCAGAGCAAATGATGAAAAGGGTGATTTTTCCCACAGAACTGTGTTCAGTGCCCGCCGGTGGTCATGTCTTTTACTGAATTGAGAAAAAATAAGCAATCTTTGTAAAGGACCTCCAATACATCATTCCTGTACAGTTTTGTTGAATTTGCTTCAATGGTTCCAGAGAAGAAGATGAAAATGTGATTTTTCTATAGGATCCAATGTTAAAACTACGTTCCTCGCTGGTGACCCTTTCTTTTACCAAATCAAAACATAGTAAGCAGTCTTTGTAAAGCATTCCTGCAAAGTTTGCTTGAATTGAGGATCATCTAACCTTGCATGTGCATGTATCTTTGACGGTAGGTTAGCATCCATGCAAATTTAGGCCACTTTGACCTTTATTTTCCAAATGATCGACTTACATACAAGTTTACGTCCGAGTTCAGATCTAAGTACAAAAAACGTAACTGTACATGGTATGATCATCTAACCTTGTATGCGCATGCATCTTTGGTAGTAGGTCCGCATCCAGGCAAAATTAAGTCATGTTGACCTATATTTTCCGCATGATCAACTTCCTTCAAGTTTACATCCGAGTTCAGATCTAAGAAACTGTACACGGCAGAATCGTCTAACCTTACACGTGCATGCATCTTTGGTGGTGGGTCAGCACCCAATGTTAAAACTATGTTCCATGCTGATGGCCCCGTCTTTTATCAAAACAAAACAAAGTGAGCAATCTTTGTAAGGGACCTAACATACATCATCTCTGCAAAGTTTGCTTGAATTTGCTTCAGTGGTTCAAGAGAAGAAAAAAATATAACTTATCCCATATAGGGTCCAATGTGAAAACTAAGTTCAGCACTGGCAGCCATGTTTTTCATCAAATTGGTACGAAATGAGCAATCTTTGTAAAGAACCTCTCATGCATCATTCCTGTAAAGTTTTTTTATTCATTTGCTTCAATGGTTCAAGAGAAGAAGATGAAAATATGATTTTTCCATAGGGTCCAATGTTAGTAGTATGTTTGCGCCGGGGGCAATTTTTGTTAATCAAATTGAACTGAAATGAGCAATCTTTGTAAAAGACTTTCCATAAATCAGTCTTTTAAAGGTTTGGTTGAATTTGCGTCAGGAGTTTCAGAGTTGATGAAAATATGATTTTCGAATAGGGTCCAATGTTAAAACTATGTTCCGCAGTGGTAGCCATATTTTTCATCAAATTGATACGAAATGAGTAATCTTTGTAAAGGACCTCCCATAAGACATTCCTGTAAAGATTTTTATTAATTCGCTGGAGTGGTTTCAGATTGTTTGGTGAAAATGTGAAAAGCTAACACCAGACGGACGAATGACTGACGCCAAGTGATGGCAATAGTTTACATTGACCTTTTGGGTCAGGTGAGCTGAAAATGATTGTTTGATTACCACGCCAAAAAATTAAAATGATTATTAGATTCCCAGGACCCAGTGAGGACCTTATCAGTTATAATGTTGCCATTGACTTCAGTGCTAAAACATGTAATTTCAAAGTTTAGCCCTCAACATTTACAGTTAACACGGATCTCATGTCATCATTTTAAAGCATTTTATCTCAGGAATTAAAACCCGTAGTTGTTTAGTTTTTCGCAAATTGCAATGAATGACATGTTGGATGGCTAATTTGCAAACAGGATTTACTAATTTAGGATTTTCACATTGACGTATATATGACTGTGTTTCAGTGATGGAGATAGGTCTCAATAACTCCTCTACTCAGTCAAAAAGTTCTTAAAGAACATAAATTTATTGGAAAAGGGGTGTTACAAATCGTAACTGATCAGAACTTCATAAAAGACTTAAAAGAAAGATGTAATAAATATAACTATGGGAACATCTGTACGAAAGATGCCCAAGTTAGAATCTGGAAAGTTGGGAGAGGGCTTTAAATAATGTTGTTAAAACTTATTCCCGACCCCTTTGCTTTATTTGAGCAATAAAGTATGTTTAATTCAATCCCAGCAGTGAGTTACAAGTTTATTCTTTTAAGCTAGTTCAATGATATGAACACCAACATAGGTTAAATAAGGGAGCAACCATTTGATTTTTATGGGGGGGGGGGGGGGGGGGGGNGGGGGGGCTATGGTCAAATTTTCCATCCTGCCTTTTTATTTTTGGAAAATTGAAAGCCTGCATTTTTTTTCGCGCGCTTACGCGCGCCTGACTTTTTCTTTTCAATATCCTTAAAATTATACAGCCAAATCTACCATCCTGCATTTTTTTTTCAGGACAAGTACTGTCCTGGTCATTTTTTTCTAGATTTTTGGCGTCCTGCCTTTTTATTTTAAATTTGACCATAGCCCCCCCTAAAAATCAAATGGTCGTTCCCTAAAGTAATTTTGTTATATTCAGCTTTAAACATCAAGTGGTGTAAAATGTACTGAATGCATGCAAGCCAGGAGATTTAGCAATATTTGCTACTAGAAAGCAAGCATCAATTTAGGCTTAGACCCAAAACAGTACTGCTATATTTTTTAAAGAGATTATGTGCCAATATGAGGATAATTTTATTCTCTACATATTGTGAAGAAGTTTGATAACCAAGTCAGAAATTGCGCTTTATCCAACCATGCATTTCACTACCGATGTTTGCATAACGAACTTATCGTGAACTACCAAAGACTTTTAATTACTGTCTGTTTTTATTTAAAATCACTGTATTCTGATCTTGGTTGACATTATTTCATATATTCAACATTGGTATGAACTGAAAGTGATACAAGATAAGTTGAAGCCTTTAACGATAGCTGTCCATCAGAACAAGAGGCTCTCAAGAGACTGTAATGGCCAACAAGGCCCATGGCATTCTGATAATCACAGAGACAATCAGTCTCATATCATGTTGCCATTGACTTCCACCTTGGATGAACTTTATCAACATTTTTTTTTAAAAGAGCCATCCAAACATTATTGTGACCATTGGTGTTGTGGTTTCTTGGAAGACTTTTGCATACATCAATCCAGAAGGGTCCTATGTAAACAATGTTCTCAGCTGGTGGTCATTTTGGGTGAGTTAGGAACATAAAAAGCATAAAATTCTAAAGGGACCATCAAAGGACTATTGTGACCAAGTTTGGCTACAATTGGCTCAGTGGTTTCAGAGGAAAGGGTCTTTGAATGCCTTTTCAGTAGGGTCCTATGTATGTATTTCTCCCAGCTCCCGGCCACCTTAGATGAGGTACAAGCATGAAGATCACAAATTTTGATAGGAACACCAAATGACTCTTTTAACAAGTTTTGTTCCAGTTGATTTATTGGTTTCAGAGGAGAAGATCTTTGAATGAACATTTACCGATGGGCAATGGACGGATGGGAGGACAACGGACGGATGCAAAATTTCACACTGACTATAGCAAAGGCAGTAATAAATTGATAGAATATTTTTGCCGAGAAAAGTAACAAACTTAAACCTGCTCAAGAACAGTTAAAGTGAAAGCACTACTGGTGAAATCAAGTTAAGGAGAATTGAGATGGGTTGGGCATATAATGAGAATCGATGCTACTAGAAAAACAAGAGGCTCTCGAGAGCCCGTATCGCTCGCATTGACCATCGCTAAATAAGACAGTTTTTGTTAAAGGATAAAATTAAAATATGGTTCTACTTTGCCCCTTGTCCTCTGGTGGTCTCAGAGGACAAGACCTTTGAACGTGATTCAGTTGGATGTTTAGGTCTCTTTCTGCAGGGGACCATCCAAGGATTTTCTTAAGGGGACCACCTAAAGACTATTGTGGCCAAGTTTGGTTCCAACTGGCTCAACAGTTTCAGAGGAGAAGATATTTGAAAGGGTTCAGTGCCAAAACTATGTTCACCGCTAGCGGTCATCTTGGATATATTATGGACCTGAAAAACACCCCTTTTTGTAGGGGACTAACTAAGGTATGTTGTGGCAAATTTCTGTTCCAATTAGCTCAGCGGTTTCAGAGGAGAAGATCCGTGAATGCGTTTTCCCATATGGTCCAATGTTAAAACTATGTTCCCTGCTGGCAGTCATCTCGGATAAAGCGAGGACCTGAAAAACACCTTCTTGCAGGGGACCACATAAGGCCGGTCTATTGTGGCCAAGTTTGGTTCCAATTTGTTCAGCGGTTTTGGATTAGAAGACCTTTGATTGTGTTTTCCCATAGGATACGATGTTAAAACTATATTCCAAATTGGCGGCCATTTTTGGATATAGTGCGGACCTGAAGAAATCTTTTTTTTTTGCAGGGACCACCTAAAGACTATTTTGACCAAGTTTGCTTCTAACTGGCTCAACAGTTTCAGAGAAGATCTTTGAACGTGTTTTCCCTTCGGGTTCAATGTTAAAACTATTTTCATTGCTAACGGCCACATTGGATAAAGCATAGAAATGAAAAACACCTGTTTTGCAGGGCACTATGTAAAGATTATTGTGGTCAAGGTTGGTCCTAATTGGCTCGGTAGTTTCAGAGGAAAAAAGATTGCTACGCGTAGTCATATGTCCAAAGCTGCACATGAAACTTCAAACCTACATGTTAGAAAGTTTTGAAGCAACTAGCTTCGTGTGAAGTATGGATTAAAACAACTGTTCTAGACTGGGATAAAGTTTACAACAGCATTAAAGATGCAAGGATCAGGTTCTTGCATACATGAATTCCTGAAACCAAAATATTACGTGTAGCAGTTTTTCTATAATTTCAGTACTCTTGTTTGGTTTCCATAGCAACCAAATCTTCCACTATCTATTACAACAAATTTCATGGCCACCTTTAAAAAAGTGGCAGAAGTTCTCCTTATAACGTAGGTAAATCATATCGCTGAAATCAAAACATTTTAGTCCCCCTTTCAAAAAGTTTTCAGCAGGGATTCCCCTTATAATCTAGGTACTGCATATTGCTGAAACCTTCAAACAATATGTACCACAATACTTTTTCCCTTATACATAAATGCTGTTGTGTGGTTTAAATGGCAACTAAGAGCCCCACTATTCATTGCAGCTCATATCAGACCACCATTCAAAAATAATTTGGGCAGGGGTTCCCCTTATTTTCTAGGTGATACATATTGCTGTAATAAAATCCTTCAATCCCCTTTCAAACAATAATTTGGATATAGCTCGGACCTGAAAAACACTCTTATTTCAGGGACCACCTAAAGACTGCTGCAGCCACGTTTGGTTCCAATTGGCACAGTAGTTTCAGAGAAGATCTTTGAATGTGTTTCCCTCAGGGTCCAATGTTAAACTGTGTTCCCTGCTGGCGGCCATCTTAGATTGACAGGGGGCCTGAAAAACACCCCTTTGCAGGAGACCATCTAGAGAGTATTGTGGCCAAGTTTGGTTCCAATTGACTTAGCAGTTGCAGAGCAGAAAATCTTTGAATGTGTTTTCCCTACGGTCCAATATCAAAACTATGTCCCCAACTGGCAGCCATCTTGGATATAGCACAGACCTGAAAAACACCTTTTAGCAGGGGATCATCTAAAGACTATTTTGGCCAAGTTTGGTTCTAATTGGCTCAGCAGATCTTTGAATGTGTTTCCCCATAAGGTCCCTATGTTAAAACTTACGTTCCCTGCTGGCGGCTGTCCTGGACCTGAAAACACCCTTTTCACAGGGGACCATTTAATGACTATTGTGGCCAAGTTTGGTTCCAGCAGCTTCAGAGGAGATCTTTGAATGCGTTTTCCCATAGGGTCCTATGATAAACTATGTTCACCGCTGGCGGACATCTTGGATTTACTGCACACCTGAAAAACACTATTTTTATAGGAGACCATATTAAAGCCAAGTTTGGTTCCAATTGGCCCAGTAGTTTCAGAGAAGATCTCTGAATGATTTTCCCATAGGGACTCCAAGGTAAACTATGTCCCCCACTGGCCGCCATCTTGGATTTAGTGTGGAACTAAAAAAAACAAATTTTACAATGAACCACCAAAGGACTATTGTGGCAAAGTTTGTTTCCAATTGGCTCAGCAGTTTCAGTGAAGGTCATTGAAGGTGTTTTCCCATAGGGTCCAATGTTTAGGACCATTGTGGCCAAGTTTGGTTCCAAATGGACTTGTAGTTTCAGAGAAGATCTTTAAATGTGTTTTGCAATAGAGTCCGATGATAAATTATGTTTGCCGCTGGCGGCCATCTTGATTTACTGCACATCTGAAAAACACTATTATTACAGGGGACAATATTAAAGCCAAATTTGGTTCCAATTGGCCAGTAGTTTCAGAGAAGATCTCTGAATGATTTTGCCATAATGACTCCAAGTTAAACTATGTTCCCCACTGGTCGCCATCTTGGATTTAGTGTGGACCTAAAAAACACAAATTTTACAATTAACAACCAAAGGACTATTGTGAAAGTTTGGTTCCAATTGGCTCAGCAGTTTCAGTGAAGGTCATTGAAAGTGTTTTCCCATATGATCCAATGTTAAACTATGCTATAGCCAGGTGAGCTAAAAGGGGAAGACGACTGACAATTTGGAAAAGGACAAAATCATCTGAGGTTGAGGAATCTCGGGGTAAGGCCTAATACAGTGCGAAGGGAAGAATCAAGTGGCCTGGACTTGAAGCATCCTTTTTTTCTGATTGGGGTTGAAAAAGCTAAGTAAGAAACATAATTATGTTCCCTGCTGGCTGCAATCTTGGGTCTAACACCAATCTTTCAAAAACCACCATTTCAGGAACATACTGTTGAAGTCAAATAGTTCTTACATTTTCACAGAATCTTTGAACAATAGGTAGTTATTTGCCACACTTATTTTAAAAGTGCAAGAAATTTCCCTTTTTCCTTGTGAAGCATATAGAATTTTGGCACAAGACATACAATTTCTTGCAAGAGTGAAACTTATCTTTCATTTTGTACTGAATGTTATTGTCCATTGTCTTTGACCTTGTTCCTATTGTGCAACCAATTTAGCAATTTCAGTATCTATAGGCGTGATGAAATTGATCAACACTTATTGGTATAGGGTTAACAAGGGCTGTCGCCGAATGGCAGCCAAATATACCCCCGCTCATTGAACCCTGAATCGATATGGCAAGTGCAAATTTAAGTTGGTGTGGACACAATACAGGTGTGGACAGTACAAGTGTGGACACAATACAAGTATTATCTTCAAGAAAGAGCTTTTCACAAGGGTTTCAATGAAAATACTCTGTCTAAATCAGACAAATATAAAATTCACCCTTTTTTTTAGACATTTTACACAAAAATCATAAGCATTAGAGAAATTTCATTACAACACTTTGAAAACAACTTTTCAAGAGGATTACAATGATAAAAGTGTGTCTCTCCAACAGTTTAATTCCACAATATCTATGCTTTAAATTATTTCTTGGGAAAAAAAAGATAATTGCAGAGGGAATCAACAAAAGTCAGTCAAATTTATCTCCTGTTCCTGGTTTCGTACAATAATTACATTTCTTCATGCACATCTCCATATAGTATTCTTCCTTTGTATATGTTTCATCATGATCCTTCCAGTGGTTTAAGAGGAGTTGAGCTTGCGAGGTAACCCATACATATGGAATCAATGAAAATTCAAAGTTAAATTATCTCCCCTTCCTGATTTCAAACAATACTAAGTAATCACATTCCTTCATGCACATCTACATATAGTGTTCTTCCTCTGTCTGAAGTTTCATCAAAATCCTTCAAGTGGTTTAAGAGGAGTTGTGCTTACGAGGTAACCCATACATAGGGAATCAACGAAAAGTCGAAGATTATCTCCCCTTCCTGGTTTCCGACAATAATTATAATTCCTTTATGCACATCTCCATATAGTGTTCTTTATTTGTGTAAAGTTTCATCAAATCCTTCAAGTGGTTTAAAAGGAGTTGCGCTTACGAGGTAACCCATACATAGGGAATCAACAAAAAGTGAAAGTCGAATTATCTCCCCTTCCTGGTTTAGGACAATTATATTCCTTCATGCACATCTCCATATAGTGTCCTTCCTTTGTGTTTGTCCAACAAAACTATTGTCTATCAATCTTATCGCCTGGGGAGATTAAGATTACCGTCCGTAATATCAATTTGAAGCATAAAATCCTTCTTTGTTTTAAGTCCCATTTACTGATATATAACTTTGAAATAGGCTATAAAATCATTGGTGTGATCAACTAATACAGAACTTTGGAATCGTGTTCACTCCCGAAACAGTTCTATTTTTATATGTAAAAAATCAATACATCAATACAATACAGTGTTGAACTAAGGGTGATTTATATTTAATAGATTTGTAGCGCTTAAGTTTAATTTTTTTTGGTCAATTAAAATTTAGTTCAAGAATTGTCATATAGAAAGAGCTGGCGCCGACTGGCAGCCAGTTATACCCCCGCTAATTGAACCCTGAATCAATATGGCAAGTGTTAATCAAAGTGAGTGTGGACACAATACATTTGTGGACACAGTACAAATGTGGACACAATACAAGTATGGACACATTGATATACCTCCCCTTTTTCCAGAAATTATTCATAGAAGAATTATCTCCTCTTCAAAATTTAGGACATCAACCATATTACATCATACCATTTTACATCATGCAAATCTTCAGGTGGTATGCTACAACTGCGTAACATTTCATAAAAATCCAAATACCCGTTTAAGAGAACATAAGCTGACAAAGTTAGTGCCCCTTTTTACGAGAAAATATTCAAAGATGAATTATCTCCCCTTCAAAATTTTGGGCTGCAACCATATTACTTCATGCACATTTTCAGGTGGTGTACTACAACTGTGCAACATTTCATCGAAATCCAAGAATTCATTTAGGTGAATATGCGCTGACAAGGTTCGTCCTCCCCTTTTGCCAGAAAATATTAAAAGACAAATTATCTCCCCTTCAAAATTTCAGAAAGCAACCATTTTACTTCATGCACATCTTCAGGTTGTGTACTACGACCGTGTAACATTTCACCAAAATCCAAGCAGCCATTTAGGAGAACATGCGCTGACAAGGTTTGTCCTCCCCCCTTTTCGAGAAAATATTCAAAGACAAATTATCTCCCCTTGAAAATTTCCTGCAGCAACCATATTACTTTGTGCACATCTTCAGGTGGTGTACTACAACTGTGTAACATTTCATCAAATTCCAAGCAGCCGTTTAGGAGAACATGCGCTGACAAGGTACATGGACAGACAGATGGACAGACGGACGGACCGACAGGGTGATTCCTATATACCCCCAAACTTTGTTTGCGGGGGGTATAATTATAAATGCACTCCAATTTCATAAATAGTTTGTTTTTTATGTAGTATATTTATTTCAACAGGCTTAGAAATCCAGTATTCCTTCTTACTGGTATCCGAGGAGATCGTTTCTGCCTTCAATTACACGAGAGCTCCCATCTCGAAAGTCCCATATTGGGTATGAATGGATCTTTTAACACAAGCCTCTAGATTATCAAGTTGGTAGACTTCTTCACAGGGTAACAACCTGTCAAACAAATTTATCGTGTAAAGGAGGACCATCAAATTTACAGAAGAAAAGCTATTTGAATGCAATTGCTATAAGGCTTATGTTGGTTCTAATCAACTAAGTAATTTTAGATGTGAAGATCTTTAAATGCATTTCCAATAGGTACAATGTTAAACTCTTTTGGTAACACCGTTTTTTTTGTAAATTAAAGAAATTATTTGGACAGATTTCATTCCACATGTACACGTATATAAAAACTTATCCTATAAGGAAATTTCCATAAAGCATCAACTAAACTTATTTGGTGTATACATTTTTTATTATAAATATATTTTCAATGTAAAATAGTTAACAAATTGATACTATGTACACAATGTTAAAATGACCACTTACACACTCACATCTACTCACAAATGTGTTACAGCATGTCAGTATAAAACAATTCAATGATAAACTTTATAATAAAGCACACACTTCCCTTCTGTCTGAAGGTGTTGGTCTTATATGCATAGAAAACTGAATATTGCTGGATTTGATGGGATGAAGAAATGAGACACACATGTCCCATCACCCAATATTCTTCAAGTTTTGTTTGATTTTAAAATTTCTGAAACCAATTCCTAAATATTCACATGGAATAAATGAGAAAAAATTTGGAAAATTTAAATTAGAATAGAAAAACTGTGAGCAAAGCTCACAAAATATATACCCCCCCNAAAAAAAAAAAAAAAAGACCAAATCAAAATTTTAAATAGATTGTGCACAATGGCAATATGTACTGAACATTCTGTGAACGTTTCATTAAATTTCAACAAGTAGTCTAGGAGGAGTTGTCACCACAAAGCTATACCCCTATGGTGGACAGAATAATGAACGGGACGGACAGACGAATGGATGGATGGACGAACAGACAAACTGACACCATGATCACTATATATGGGGGTATAAAAATGTTGAAGTTATAAAATTGCATTAGTACCATGAATTAAAAGTGTTAATAGATTTCTCTACATTTGAACTTATTAAAGAAATTATTATTTCTACACACATCTGACAATTGTTTTTGCATATAGTTTACATACAATTGTTTTAAATAACACTTATAAATTCAAGTTAAAGCTTTAAAAGTAAAAGCATAATGAGACATATAAAGATTTTCTTAATAAAAAAAAGTTTGGAACTTCTGTTGTTTTGATTCATAAAATTGATTTTTTCTGATTTTGAGATTGTTGATAATAGCTTGAGTAAAATGAATTACTGATAACAAAATTTTCATTAAAAAGAAAGTAGAATCGTGGAAACAATTCAAATTATCTATGGTGTGCCTCCCTTATTAATGGGACTGAAATCCCCCTAAGTATACTTCACTGCTAGGTTTCAGATTCATCAAATATGTTTTGACAATGTAGTTTCACTGTTAACATGTCAGAAATATAGCTCATTTCTGTAACCAGGCATCATAGCAACATGAATGTCTATAATGTAGTATGAACTACAAAATTTTTTTTTCAATTAGAAATAGAAAGATCCCAGTTGCACCAATATACACAGGGGTGAGAAGCTTTGTTTACAACTATGCTTAACACAATGTACAATAATATTTTCACCAGTTTTGAAAATATTGAAAAAACCAGTCCCAGTGTGATAAGAGGATATGAAGTTAGTTTTGCATGCTTCTTAAATTTTAATGAATTCTGTCTACACAACACACAAAACCAGACCAGATCGTATGTAACTACATATACATCAATATATTAACAATGATTTTGGCTGTAAAAACACATTAAGACTAACACCACCAGTACTTGTATTGAGTACTTTCTGACTGAGTAAAATATAATTAAACATAAAAATGACAGTTTACTCAAGATATAAAACGAGCATGAGATAGATGAAATATAGTTTCCATAACGAGAACTAGTTGATTATGAAATTTCTCACATCGAGTTAAATAAATTTTGCAAAAGTTTGAAAGCGAGGCTTGCCGAGCTTTCAAACATTTCAAAATTTATTTAACAAGATGTGAGAAATTTCATAATTAATGTGTTTAAGTTGTGGAAAATGTTTCTCTAATGACTGGATAAAAAAACACTGAGGATTGTATTCCAATGAATATGGCGGGAAATTTCACGAAACTTGTTCTCCTCTCTAGAGAGGAGAACAAATGTTTCTACACCGTTCAGGAAATGTGAAAACTGGATAGAAATTAGAGAAAACATAATTCAATATTTTAAATTTCTATTTGCATTACACATTCTGTAGAAAATTCAGATTTCACCATAGTAAATTTAAGTGTAAATGTTTGGAGTTTTTGATTTAGTTTTGAGAATATTCATTTAATTTTGATACTATCCACATATAACAAGGAAAACAATCATCTAAAATTTCAAATTTATTTAAAAGACTACTTTTAAATTTAATTTTTAACTTTTGAATCTTGCATGCACAAAGTAAATTACAAAATGAAACCAAAGTAAATAAATTAGCAAAACAAAAAACTTATTAACTTACTATTTACTCTTAAAACCCCACAAAAAAACTAATTTCAGAATTTTAAATATTAACTCAATGAGGAGGAAATGACTTCAATGATAAAAAATAACAACAAATTATATAATAAATAAAATAAATAATTTCGATACAAAACTATCAGCAACTTTAAAGCCTAGTATTTTACCCATAATTTAAACAAATCTAAGTCATCCAGAAAGAGTATAATATAATTAAAAACAAATCTAATAAACCATAAACTGCATTTTTGCCCTGAATAACAACTTCAAAATAAAAATACATATAACAATCAGTCATGGAAATTTCTTCCCAAACTCTAACATAAAGTTAAAGGACATACAAGTTTTGTTATTTGAACAAACTAAAGTAAAACAAAAGTATTTTGCTGCACAGAATGTAATCTCTCCTCTCTCTCACAAAATAAATTACTGGCTATATTTGGTCTTTCGCTGTACCGAGACATTATAAATATCACAGATTCTAGACTAGTCAGTTCTTCACGGAGATTGAACATCCTCCATGTAATCAAATCCATCATGCTGAGAGATTGTTCTGTCTGTAGTTAAGTCATCAAACTGTAATAAAAAATACAATTATTGGTTTTAATTGATGACAGTGAAATCTCGATAAATTTTGACCAACTAAGCTAAGAAAACCAACATATGGTGAGATCCTTATAACCAGTATTTAAAGATCTAGAACCTGACATAGTTGCCAACTCACGTAATACACCCTTTTTTGATATTTTACACGCTAATGTTGATTTAAAAGGCGTTAAAGTTAAATTTTCACAGGCATACACACGCATTCAAGTATGTTACTTGTCAAAACAGTGATTTGGTTATTAGTAATGAGGATTGTGAGAGGGCATTTTCAATTATGAAAAAAAATCCTCACAGAATTTGGATCAGAACGTGCAAATGATACTTTGTGTTCACTGCTATGATGCAAATTTAATCAATATAGGGAATGCCATGATTATGAGCCACACAAAAAGATGTCTTGAAATCTGCCAAACAACCAACATTGGATTATCATAAAAGTTGCCAGTACTAGCTGTTTAACTATGCCTTAATTATAATTTTTAGATCTGAAAATAATCTAGTCGAACGCTATTACAGGCTTTTTCAAACTAAAAAGCGTGTAATTACATCATTTTGTATTCTCAGAGGTTGGCAACTATGCACCTGTGTAAACAGAACACCTTTCTAAACAGAATAAAACCTTTGTCCCAAATGGATTTAAATTTAGATAGATTATACTGAATATCCACATCTTTGTCAGTGACATGTAAGCATGTTTCAGTCACATTAAAGATACTGACACATAAACAATTATTTGACTGTTTAACAATATTTTGATAATTTGTTAAGTAACTGTAGCAAAGCTACAAAAGGATATCCTTGCACCCCTATTTCCTATGAAGAGATGAAAAGTCAAATTATCTCCCTTTTTGTGGTGTTGGACAATAATCATATTCCATCACGAACATCTGCATATTTTCCCTCCTTTGCATAAATTTTCATCAAAATTCTTCCAGTGGTTAAGAGGAGATGCATCTATGATTCAAAAGGAATCAATGAAAAGTCAAAGTATCTCCCCTTCATGATGTCGAACAATAACTATATTTTCTTCATGCACATCTGCATGTAGTGTCCTTCCATTGTGTAAACTTTTTCAAAACAGTTCCAGTGGTTTACAGAAGTTGCGCTTAAGAGGTAATCTTTGTAGAAAGAATCAATAAGTCAAATCAAAATCAAATTATCTCCCCTTCATGGTGTCTTACAATAATTTCCTTCATGCAAATCTCTATATAGTGTCCTTTAAGTAAAGTTTCATCAAACTCCTTGAAGTGGTTTAAGAGGAGTTCTGCTTACAAAAAGTATCGAACTGAAGGATGGAAGAATGGAAGAATGGACAGATCGACAGGTTGATACCTACATGTACATATACCCTTAACTTCTTTGGAGGGGTATAAAGATGAAGAATTCAAAATTTTATTGTGCTAGTGTACAGTGCTCATGTAAATATACTCATAACTACTTAACCAGATACCCTACTTGAGCCAAAAAATGTTCCAAATATGTAAATTTGAGCAGTAATTTAACAGTAAGAGTATATAACACAAATGTATAAAGTCTAGATCAGCTATATAAATTTCTAGATTTTAACAATAAGAGTTTCTCTAATTCATACCCCACTCCTTTCACTTCTTAACAAATCATCTGCTTCAAAATCATCTATTTCCTCCTCTATTTCTTCCACAATACTTCCATTTTGTTCTGATCTGGCTGTACGTGGACTGTTCTTACTGATACTATGCCTGTAACATATGTATACATTATTCCTATACCTATCAATAGAATTGTTTACAGATAGAATATGAGCACCCATCACCAGCTTCCCATTAAGTGTAGGGTTTACTCTTGATGGAATAACATTCCTGAGTACATTGCAGTTTCTTAAAGAAATATAATTATTAACTGTGGACTGAATTTAATGCCAAGAAATAGCAGGTCTTTTAAATAACATTCCTGAGTACATGGCAGTGTTTGATTTGTTCATTTTACCTTAATGCAATATTATTAAGTGTGGCCTGAATTTAATGCAAAGAGATAGCAGGTCTTTCAAATATCACCTTGATTTCCCTTTGTATTATTTTTAGTGAATTTGCTAGCAGTTTTCATTTAAGTAGGTGAGTAGGTGAACCAACACTGTTAAGTTGAAATGTAGGCGATGATCCTAGGGAGTAGATACCTACAGGTATGCAGGGTTGTCGTATTAAAAGTTACTAAACTTACTATATTGTGCCTACAAAGGTACTTCAGTCTTCAATTTTACAATTATATTGTCCTGATGACAGCCGTAAAGGCCGAAACTAGTCAACCAAATAAAAGTCGTTACTGCATCCAACGGAGTGTTGTTGTCACTTTAGTATTAGTTTACATTTAAATTAAATATATAATGAGAACTACCATTCATGAAATGTTTCTATAATAATTCAGTGTTTATACATACCCTGAGCTTTGGAAGTCATCATCATAATCAAAATCTGAAAAAGATATATGGATCCTTAGTACATGTACGATATCACATTTATGACTAAAATTAATAAAAGAAAATGCCTTGCTAGTGTTTTCAATATTGGCAAACAGGATAAGTGATGGATCTGTAATGGGAAAGTATGCAAATGATGAACGTGTGAATGGGGTCCTACATTTGCAGGCAAACAAATCTTAAAAGAAATTTTTCATGATGTAAATACATAACTTACAGACAAGGATGAATTGAATGCGTCATATTCCTAATAGCATAGACATAAAATATATATTAGATCCAACTCAACTGTTCAAAGAACTGAGTTACAATACAGATTTAGATCACTTTTGTTAAAAAATAATGGTAAACACAAGTTTATTTAACATCAGATATTACAGGTATTCCACCTGTAACATAGATGAAAATGAACATATACTCTATATGAGCTTTTAAACCAACAGCAAGATGAATGACCTTTTAGCAATTGTGAGCTTTCGCATTGTTGCAAGGCTTGTGGAAGAAGAAAGCTCAAAGTTCCAAACTGGAAAATCAGTGAAACCTCTGAGCTAGGGTACAAGCCTTAAAACCTTGACACGTGGGGATTTTAACCGCCCTGTCTCTATTACGGTGTGTTGTTAACAAATAGTTTTTTACATGTAAAAGAATCACTTTTGACCGATACTTTAATTAGCTAGAACTCACTGCAAAAATAGGGGATATGAATAAAGTACAATGGACAAAATCCCAACAAAATACTCAAAACTGAATACCCTATGAAAGGTATGGTAATATCTTTGTACTTCGAACAAAACTGAATTGTACTTTGAAACCTTTTTTTTGTTTTCCCTGTCACTTTTCCTCCTTAATGTCTTGATACTTTCAGACAAAACTTAACAATCTCTTTGTTGTAGAATTGATAGAATTTGATTGGATGCTTCCATAACTTGCTTCTCATGGAAAATATCACGAGTATGCACAAAGCATTTTATTCTTCTTGATTTTCAATGATTTACAATTCTGCAGGTGAATCATGTTTTCTCTGATCTATCCCTATATATTTGTTGGTACTTGTATAAGAATTTTTTCCACAGTGGGACCTTGGTTTGCTGAGTGGTGAAAGTAAATATCAACTATTTATAATACCATGTCAATGTTGTGAGTTGTTTTGTAAACAATAAAACAGGATGACGTATACTTCCTCATTAGTTTTTTTTTTTGTGTGCACAAGGATGGTGATTTTTGGTTATTCAGCTTCCTTTGAAACTTAACTGAGTGCTATTATATACCAACATGAATTTACTAAGTCAAGACAAAATTCAGAAGTGGGCAATGGATAAAAGTGAAAAAAATTGAATGTAAAGATGTATTTCCAAATAAAATGGAACAAAATCATGTTTTGATATCGGGGAAATACTGTTGAAAGTGGTGACAAACTGCATTGAACCAATCAAACAATTATTCATAAATTCATCATCTATAACTATGAAATGAAAACAAATCCAATCAAATAATATCTACCTGCATTATTAGGAATCTAGTTTCTAAAAGCTTAGCTTTTTTTCATAAAATCTAATTTCATCAAAATGCATAGCATTCCTAGGATAGCTACCCATTAAAAATAATAAAATAAAAATTTCACTTGATGAAGTAACCTAACCAGAGAAAATTTGTATTCAGGCATAAAATTAAAACCATATCTAAAAGCTTGTTGAATTTTTTAAGTCTATATGGTCTTTCTGACCCTTTTCTCCATACAATAAAGGCATAATGTATAAGGTGTTATGTCATACTTCAACCTTTAACAAATACCGGTACATGTACTTTTTTTGCCATAAAAATTGAATATTAAATTGAAAACCTGAGGCATAAAACATTTAAACTTCAGGAAAATACGCTTAAATCAAATTTCAACTATTTGACTGTAACATTTAGTTTAAGGGAAACTGGTTTCCTGATCACAAAAAAGTACATGTAGTAGGGTGGTACATGTACTTGTAGTCTGAATTATCAATGTTGTTTAAACTTATGCTATAATCGACAAGATTCCATTGTAAATAGTCAGTTTAGACCCAAAAACTTATAATGATATCTTAAAAGGAAATTTAGTTCCTACACTACTCTGTATTTCATGGTAGAAACAAATACTTTTAAATACTGAAATAGAAGTAATTATAAAAGTGAAATGACAGCAACAGGATAATTGGACTGTGAATTAAGTGTGCTATATTAGAGAGATAGACAAGTTAAGTGCACCCACCACCTTCTAATCCCAGATCAGCCATACCCCTATCCATGGCACGTAGGTTCTCCTCGGTATCACTTTCCACTGAAAAAAGATAAACAAACAGTGCTACCTCTAGCAATGTGCACAAACACCAAATAAATAAAACTGAGTGTATTCCAGATATTTGTTCTTTAATAGGGTAGACATGTAATGTTAGGACAACAAAATATAACAAGAGTTGTCAGAAGACAACATAGCTCGCCGAGGATTCCAGTAACCTCAATGCACAATAAATTCGAAAGTAATAGAAAGCTTTCTTCACAAGAAAGTCACACATCAAATATAAATACCCTATCACTAAACAACTTAATTCTAGAAACAAAGTTCAAGTTTTTAAAAAATTGCCCTCAGGGCAAGGTCAAGGTCAAAATGTCTACAAATATGGTACCATTAGAACGCTCTCATCAAAAGAACATCATATATCAAATATAAACACCCTATCACTAAACAACTTAATTCTAGAAACAAAGTTCAAGTTTTTAAAAAATTGCCCTCAGGGCAAGGTCAAGGTCAAAATGTCTACAAGTATGGTACCAGAAGAAAGCTCTCATCATAAGGAAGTTACATACTAAATATGAAAACCCTACCACTAAAAGCCTACCTTCTAGAGGCAAGGTTAAAGTTTTTTAAAAATTGCCCTCAGGGCAATGTCAAGGTAAAAATTTCTACAAATATGGTACCACTAGAAAGCACTCATCATAAGGAAGTTACATACCAAATATAAAAACCCTACCGCTAAAAGCCTACCTTCTATAGGCAAAGTTGAATTTTTTTTTAAAATTGCCCTCATGGCAAGGTCAAGGTCAAAATGTCTACAAGTATGGTACCAGAAGAAAGCTCTCATCATAAGGAAGTTACATACCAAATAAAAACACCCTACCACTAAAAGTCTACCTTCTAGAGGCAAGGTTTAAGTTTTTTGAAAATTGCCCTCTGGGCAAGGTCAAGGTCAAAATGTCTACAAGTATGGTACCAGAAGAAAGCTCTCATCATAAGGAAGTTACATACCAAATATGAACACCCTACCACTAAAAACCTACCTTCTAGAGGCAAGGTTTAAGTTTTTTAAAAATTGCCCTAAGGGCAAGGTCAAGGTCAAAATGTCTACAAATATGGTACCACTAGAAAGCTCTCATCATAAGGGAGTCACATACCAAATAAGAACACCCTACCACTAAAAGTTAAAGTTTTTCAAAAATTGCCCTTAGGGAAAGGTCAAGGTCAAAATGTCTAGAAATATGGTACCACTAGAATGCTTACATCATAAGGAAGTCACATACCAAATATGAACACCCTACAACTGAAAGCCTGCCTTCTAGAGGCAAGGTTAAAGTTTTTTTAAAAATTGCCATAAGGGCAAGGTCAAGGTCAAAATGTCTACAAATATGGTGCCAAAAGAAAGCTCTCATTGCAAGGAAGCTACACACTAAATATCTACATCCCAACTCTTAAGGTCTCCATTTCACAAGCAAGGTTAAAGTTTTTGCTGACGACGCCGACGCCGGGGTATGACAATATCTCTCCGGACATTCGAGCTAATAAAGTAGTAGCCTTATTTTTGCAACTCTGAAGTTGAGAATGAATATATCTCTTGTGCAAATTGCTGTCTTTAGAGAATCCCTCATTGATTTTGTTGCCCATTTTCAGTTATTTAACAATCTACTTATTTCAGATTTTTGTTGTCTGAATTTTACCTGTGCTTATGACATGTCTAGAACTTGGTATTACTACATGACACTTACATAATAATGTATGTTTTGGCTTTAACAATGTTGTTGAAGATACTGTATGTAAATTTTTGTGAGTTTTTTTATCAATATAATTCAATAAACAATGAAAGAATATGGAGTAAATGCACATGAGACAAAGTCTCTATAAATACATGATTAAAACATGCAATGGAACAATTTTATTGTTGTTCTCCATCTTGAAGTCACCATGCCTCGAAGGCCTTCAACAATGAGCTCTCCTCATACCTCATTGTTTGTAACAAGATGACCCGTAGCACCGAATTTAGCAGAATTCATTGCTTCATGTCAAACAACGCTACATCCATGTAATTTATAGGGCATTTTATAGGAGGGACTACTGTAATACACAGTTTTCAAATAAAACAAATTAGAAACCACTTCTCTCAAAAACCAGATTTTGCAAATGTTCTTTTGAACCATCTGGAATATCCTGCCATGTTATTATGTGAATTTTGTGTATTAACTGATCAGAATTTTTTTTTTTATTTTTCATTAACTGATTACTGACTTATCATTTCCCATATAAGTATTTCCTTATCCATGGACATGGTGTTTTAAAAATATATATAACTATTAGAAGTTGTTTATTGGATAGACACTACTTTGAAAGGATTTTATTATTACAAATGTGCCAATTTTACAACAAACCTTCTGCATACAAGTCTTCACACACTGCTTTCCAATATTAAGCTGTGCAAATTAAATTAGCAAGCAAACACTCAACATCTGCATATGAATATTTTGTTACTATTAAAAAATAAATAACATATCAAAGCAAATCATTTTGGTGTAAGATCACTTTCTAAGCATTATCTTGGTGTAAGATCCCTACCTAATTCTTAACTTCTTTTATATTGAAGGTTCTTAATAATAAGAATAACACAAAAAATTGATTAATATTTCCTTTCCGCTTCTTCAAAATTATAGTCTTTTTACAACCATACTTTTACAGTTAAAAAAATTAATGCTTCAATTATGATGTGAAACATTACAACAATAAACTTACAAGATTTCCGAGGTGACTTTTGATTCAATGCTGGAAGACCTTGTAATGAGGTAAGAGCACCGGTACCGTAAGAAGGTGTTGGCTTTGTTCCATTCTGTCGAATGTCTTTTGCTTTATTCTGTTCAGAACTAAAATCATACACACATATTTTGTCAGGGGATTTATATTAAGTGTATTATCTAATAATAATGAATTGTTATTTTGTTAAAATGATTCTGATTTAATTGTTACACTTAACTGATATCATATATGACCATTCTGTGATATTTCAATAAAATTTCAGCTATTTTATGGCTATAACTATAGACATATAACCTGAAGTTACTGAATTGTATCATATATTATCAGTATTACTTTATTTTACATTTCTGAGAACTACATGTAGTCAAAATTTCACAATACGGGACTTTTGAATCGTGTTCACTCCAAAAAAAAAAAAAAAAAAGAACTCTATTTTTTTTATGAAAAAAAAAAATCAATAAATCAATACATTGAGAGGGAATCACTAATTCATTGACACTGTTGAGCCAAGGGTGATTTATATTTAATCGATTTGTAGCGCTTCAAGTTAATTGTTTTTCGTTAATTAAAATTTAGGTAAAGAATTGTCATACAGGAAATACTATAAATGCACTTCAATTTAAAAAACAAGTTGTTTTTTATGTGGTAAATATTTATTTCAATAGGTTTAGAAATCCAGTATTCTTTCTTACTGGTATCTCAGGTAATCGTTTCCGCCTTCAATTACATGAGAGTTCCTATCTTGAAAGTCCCGTATTGAACAATAAGGCTGTCTCAGAATAGTCATATATCTAAACATTTATGTACACACAGAGGAGAAAAGCTTGGAAGAAGCAACTGATAAAAACAAAAAATATATGCCTTACATTTACAAAATAGGCAAGAAAATAATGAAATACATAAAGCATTTTTTACAACATTTTTATAAAGCTCTCTGGGATTTCCTATTTCAAGGTTAATATTACAGACAAATTGGTAAAGCAAAAAAGTTTCCAACCATGATACATAGGAATATAAGAGTACATTTCCTAGACATGCTCAGTATATCACAATTGGATACTTCTTATTAAATTAGATTCTTTCTAACTGTATGTAGATATTTCATAACAATTCTACTAATTTTGCAAAATGGATTTTTCTTCTTCCTGACACAAGTCTAATATTTCTAGTGGATTGTTGCAAAGAACTTATTTGAAATTAAAAATAAAATGAGATAGGGTACAAAAGAAAAAAAATTCAACCAAGAATGGGCTAAAAATTAAAAATAAAGAAGTCTTTTTGTCATCTTAAGTCACCAGAGGCTTTCAACAATGGATAAATTGACCTAAACCTTACAGCAAACGGGGACTTGTACAGCTTAGCTGAATTCTTCACTAAATGTGAACAATTTGCAGTGATTAAGGACCATAAAAAAATTCATAATAGCATTCAATATTCTGTTACAGTGGATCCACTATGACCTTGGTCATTGTTTATATCCTATCATTTTTAAATATTGTTTCTATCTATTTCAAATGCAGCTTCAATCAATGTTCAACCTGGTCATTCAAATCTACAGCTGCTCAGATCAGACCGTTTAGTTTCCCATGATTTTTCCATTAGTATGTATTGTAAAAGTAAAATGGTAAGACATGAGCAGCTGAAAATTTAAATGACCAGGTTGAAAATTGATTAAAGCTGTTTTTGAAATAGATTGAAGTAATTTTTAAAACTGGTTGGGGAATATGTAAGGAACATTGACCATGGTAATAGTAAACTGAGTTTAATACAAAGTATGTTTTTAACTTCCTATACACTATTTAGATTACACAATATAATTTTGATATGAAATTGAGCCATGCAATAAATGTAGACACAAAATAAGGTAATGGAACTGTATCTGTGTATTAAAATTGACCTACAATATGAAGTTATGTATTTATACAACTGTAAAGCAACACATATAAAGGACATATCATAATCATATGTTATTTATGTTTTTGATCTTTCTTGAACATAATATCACAATTCACAAAGCATTATTGCCATAAAAAGGAAAATTTAGAATACACTACTGACAAAGAAATATTTTACCATTCTTTAAAAATGAGAAACTTACACCAAATTAACAATAAAATATGTTCTTAAAATTTTAATGTTACAAATAAAAAAATACCAGAATCCAGAAAAAAGTATTTGACAAAAAAATCCATAAACAGCAGTAAATATTTTTTTTTTCAGTAAAATACAATTAGTGCAAGTATCTACTGTTGAAAGGGTGGAAACCCAATACAGAAGAGAAAAGAACCAATAAACCTCCAATATTAATAATTTTTTCATATGATAAAAGCAAATACAAGACAATTTTTGCCTTGTGTTTCAACTTTTTTTAAAAAGTGATTCCTTCATAACACCATTATCTTTTCATTTTTACCACCAACAATGCCAGCCAACTGTTTCGTAGCAGTTTGTAAGTGCTTATCTCCCCTGGTCATCAATAAACATAGGTAATCAGGATTACAGAGTTTGCCTCGTTATGGCACATTGTCACAGTAACAAAATATTGCCTGGATGTTGACCTACCATCAGAGTTGCATGCATAAGCAAGGTTACATGTATTATTCCTACCATGTATAGTGACTGAGATCTGAACTTGTCCGAAAACTTGAACGTAAATCACTCAAGTGGAAAATATAGGTCAAAGTGACCTACTTTTGCCTGGATGCTGATGTACCATCAAGGATGCATGCCTATGCAGGGTTACATGATCCTACCATGTATAGTGACTGAGATCTTAACTTGTCCAAAAACTTGAATGTAAATCAACCAAGCGTAGAATATAGGTCAAAGTGACCTAATTTTGCCTTTATGCTGACCTACCATCAGAGTAATATGCATATGCAAGGTTACATGATCCTACCATGTATAGTGACTGAGATCTTAACTCGTCCGAAAACTTGAAAGAAAATCAATCAAGCCTAAAATATAGGTCAAAGTGACCTAATTTTGCATGGATGCTGACCTACCATCAGAGTTGCATGCTTTCGTAAGGTTACACGATCCTACCATGTATAGTGACTGCAAGAGTTGAAGAGTTGAGGAGATATATGCCCAAATGCGGATGTGGACGTAGATGCGGATGCTGGGGGTACTCCGATAGTCCCCCTCAACTTCGTTGAGGCGAACTAAAAACACATTTTTTATTCTTTTTATCAACATAATATATGTATAAGTATGTTAAGTACATAAATAATGGAAATTACTTAAAATAAGCCAAATAAAAATAAAATCATATATGTATTTATAGTGTATATAGCTTATTTAAACCATTCTTCCCAAAGGTCATTCATTCAAAACAAACCAAACTAAGTGAAATGGGAAAAGAATAGAGAGATCCTGGAGGTAAAACTAAGATGCACTTCAAGCCAATCATCACAATCCAGGTAAAGTTCCTGTAGGTATACAGGGTGCAATAATCTATAGTGTGAACCAAATATGTTGTCAGAATATATCTCAAATGTATAAAACATTTGTATATTTGGAGATGAACAAGAAAGATCACTATATTCTAATCTACAGTAAATGTTAGCTTAGGTTAATGGATAAAAAAAATGTTGAAATGATACAGATCAGCTATGTCAGATTTGTGTCGAGTGATGTTATTGAGAATATTTTTTGCTAATTACTCATCTAACTGAAGTCAGACATTGCAATCCAAATTCCGTTGTCAGCAGTTAATCCTCAGAACAAAGGGGAGACACTAGGTTCTGTGGAATCTTTACCAATTTTTATTGCAAAAAATGCATTGTTTTACAGAAATTTACTTCTGCCATTAAATGGGTAATTCATTGAGTTAAAAGTGGTAAGAATTTTACTTTAAGCAAAAGACAGTTAACCTTCCAGTATAGCTGTGATTTGATTTCCAAACTTCCAAAACAAAATGAAAAATTTCATTTTCAGGATGCTGTTCTATATACATTTTAAAAGAATTAAAACATCTTTACTGCATCCATTATTTTCAGTAACTGATTTGGTTTTCCAGGAATGGACAGTTAAACTTTTCATTAGAAATCATTTTTCAGCCAGTGAAGTTTTCAAAAGATCTTTTTTATATCTTTGTAATGAATAATTATCATATTTCAAGCAGTTCTGATGTAACTTTAACAATATCTAAAAGATTGCCTTTACATATATCCACCCTAAAAATTCCTTCTTACAAATAAACCTACAAAATACAGATATGTTATAATTATCAAGACAGCAATTCAATTTCACTTGAGGTATTCAAATGTTACTTCACGGTAGAAATGAATGTTACAATTTGAGTGAAATATGAATCTGACATAACTGATCTGTAATGGTCATGACAATGGATGGAAGTTAATATTAGTGAACACCATGGCTTAGTGGGACCACATACAACTCAGACCTCCTGGAATAGACCGGGATTTGAGATGGCCGTCCAAGTCCTCTTGGCTCCTGGTCTGCAAGTCTGTGTAAATGTATTATTAATTCATTAAATGCTCTAAGACTATTAAAAGGAGAAAGGTTTAAAAATAAACAGTGTGAGTGAAAAAGTTTCTCAAACAGAAAATATAGCAGGGCAACTAACATATTTATACTTGAAAGAAAAATAGAACTTAACTTGAAAAAATAAATACTATCTGAAATACATTTCATTTGAAGACCACTTATTCAAAAATTAAGAACTATTTTCAATTTATTTAACAGTTTAATTCAAATTATATTTCAAAACATATGTCTTAAACACACATTCATATATATATAACTTAAATTCAATGTATAACGAAAAGGCCAAATACTATTGTTTGGTTCTCAGACAATGAAACTGTACTGCTCCACTTCAATCTTCAATGAATTTGAGATTTCATTTTTATCAGCTCAATAAATTGGTCTATAAAAATTATGTTCCTTGCTCTTGGATAGTAAAGATCAAGTAAGTTTCCTCTGATCAAAAAAATTTTGTATAAATTTTCTTGGAGACATTCATGTTATCATTGAAAGCCTTCAAATCAAGGGCCATATCTCTGTTAATTACACAGGAGACGATTGTCAATAGACATTTTCAATGTATGTGTAGAGAATTAAACTTTCTCTTATAATCCAACCTAATTAACTGTCTTGTTCCAACATAATTAATTGTCTTCTTAGATGATGTACATATAGATTAAACCACAAGATCCCATTGATTACCATATTTTATCTACTAGAGATAGTAATATTTTAAAATTTTAATTGCAAGGCTTCCCTCTAATTTAACTATCGAGAATGGATAAAATATGGTAATAATCGGGATAAAGCAGTGTAATCTTTTTCTCTAATGATTAATGATAAACACCGAGCATTGTATTCTGAAAAGATTTGGCGGGAAATAGCACTGGGCTTTATTCAACATATGTTGAATATGAAAATTTATCTAACGGTCAAAACCGGTTTAAACTTGACATATCATTAGAGAAATTCTTGTATCAATAGTTTACGAAACGACATTTCAAGTTTATCTAACATATGTTAGGCCATATTAAGTTAAATAGTTGATTTTCATCCACCGTCACAAAAAAATATTGGCGGGTGGGTGGAAGCCTCGAGATTAAAATTTTAAAATATTACTACCTCTAGTGGATAAAATATGGTAATCAATGGGATCTTGTGGTTTAATCTATATATATTTCATTCTTCATTCTGTCCCAACTTTAAATCAAATTAGATTTTGATAAACATTGATGTATTAATTGCCATTCAACCAGAAAGGGCAACATTTGGGTAAAACAACATCTTTCCAGTTCTTGAAATGACATTTTCCAGGGAATAAAAACGAAAGTATAACTAAAATAATACTTTTTAAAGAATAAAAGGCGAGGATGAAAATCAACTAATTGACTTGATAAAGAATATTATAATTCATTAATATTGAATTGGTGTGTCAAAATATTTTTGGTCACTGATTGGTTGTAAATCAACGAGATAGGTGTAGACAATGTCACAACATAGATACAATGCATGTGCAAGTTGTTTGTCTGTCAAAGCGCATATTATACTAAATTACTAAACCAAAAAGAACTATGCAAAAAACATTTCCAAATTATTTTGTAAAATTTATTATAAGAGCAAAAGTTTTCCATCACTCTTTAACATTTGAATAGGGTTTGTTATCAAATCTTACTAGTTAATTTTGAAATTTTAGAAACTAGCTAGAGGCTCACTTCTAAAATTTCAAAACAAACTTAACACATTTAATTGTAAAACATATTCAAATGATACTCTTGGTGGAAACAATATTTCTATAACATTTGTTTCAAAATAAGAAATTACTGATATTTGATTGAGTAAGTGCTATTTTAATTCAACTTTTTTTTCATGTTTTAAATTTTGGTCTTTTATCTACACTGAAGAGGCATAAGTTGTCAAAATGGCCATCTTCAGAATTAAACTTTACTGCAATTTCAGTACTTAGTTGTTTTATAAATAAAATCTTTGAAAACAGTTTGCAAGTGTAAACAGGAAAAGCCTTTTGAGATTATATTCAATGGACAAAAATCCAAGTACAAATATGGCACCATATGATACAAAATCATAGAAATCGTTGTCTGAGAACCAAGCATATTTTTTAAAATGGCCTATTGAGACATGCAAAACAATTCACACATTAAGACTTAAGAGAAATTTCATGCATATTAACAAAAGAAAAAAACAAATAATTAATCAATTATATGGATGTTATAGTTACATATCATACAATTATGCATGCTAGTGTTTATATAAAAATCAATAGTTGATTATTTGGTTTTTTTTGTAAAAAAAGATAAAGTTTAGTAGCATGCAAGAGGACAAAAATTATGAAGAAATATTTTTTTTTCTCTAGTTTTCAGTTCATATTAAAAAAAAATTTAAGTTTGCAGCAAACAGTAATTAAATCTAAACTTTAAATTAATTATTTCACACAAATAAATAGTTGTAAGGTACCTTGACAATATGGGAGTTATATCAAGATGTTTAAAAATTAACCAAAGCTGGATAGTTTGCAGAGTATATACATTTTTATATTAATTTAAAGCTGAAATAATTAAAGCTGTGAGATTTTTTTTGCATTATCTTGCTGAGATTTATTTGTAAATTATATGATGGATTGTTTTTTTCTAATATCGATAGTCAAGGCAAAAAGTGTAGTGTTAAATACTTTACCAGGCTCTTTTAATGACTGTCATCAAGGTATAAGAAGTATGGGGTATTTATGATGTTGTTTGTAGTATTTGTGATATTTGACTTTCCAAAAAAGTGACGCAACACCTTCATAAATGTTTTTTTTTGTTGTGCTTTGGTATACAAACCCTTCCAAAACTCCCCCCTTTTCCTGTAAATTTTCAAATCTTCACCCAATAGTAAGCTTAATAATACACATGCTTCAGAAATTAATGATTTCATCTATTAGTACTATGTATATAAATTGTTTTACATCATACTGTTTTAAACATTTTGAGATCATGGGATTCATCTTGTTGGCTTAAATGGACCCTAACGATCCAAAATTTGTGGACACTGCATTACAATAAAACTGAAAAGTAACTAAATTTGAAACGGAAAGGAATTTTATTTTGTATGTGACAAAAGTTTAAAAGACAAAAGCAGATTTATAGCTTTAGTAGGATGTACAAACAACTGAGACGAAATTACAATATAACCAGACTATTCAAATATGAGTTCACTGATTCAAATTCTTAAGGATGTTCGCTGGTCAATTTTAAAATAACAAGGATTTCAGTTAAATGTGATTTTTTGTTAGAAAATCGACAAAAAAGTAATTTAAGCCAAAAACATCAATAGGTTACTGATGCAATTTTTGAGATTCAAGTGTTGCAAAAAATGGCAGGAAACCGAACTCCTCTGCATTTTTCATAGGTTCAACATCAGCAAAGTTTATCAAATAATGAATATGGCAAAATAACACCAACTGAATAAAATTTTGTCAGAATGCTCAGAAAGATGTATAAAATGAAGATATGGAAAAAAATTAGGGGGTCATCAGACAAAAAATTATTTAGCTTTTAAATGAAAAAAAGAAGAGAAGTCCGAAAATCTGACAGAAATACATAAACATGACCAGCGAACATCCTTAAGCAATCCATCACATATTTTACAATGTGAATATGTAAACACAAAGCAAGTGTGATGATTATACATTATAACAAACACAATAAAAGTAAATAGGTGCTAAAAGCAAACAAAACTGGCAAATTAACATATCCAATATACACAAATCTAACATTTAATTTCTAGCTGGAAACTAGACTGTTGTGGAAATTGAAATGCTTTGAGAAAATTAAATAGATTTATAAAATAGAAACATTTCAAACATTTATACATAAATAAAAAAAAAAATCATTTTTTCAAAAGATTCTTTCAAAAATAGAAAAACTTCAAATCAGAATTTCATTGCTATTAGAAGATAGCTCCATGGGAAAATTAACACATACCTTTTATTAAATGTTTTATTTGATGGGATGGCATCGTCAAAGAAGGGATCTTCCTCAATATCACTACCATCAGAACCAAACCTAGGTGGACCATTAATACCTCTAATATCATTCTGTTTGCTGTTCTGTAAATTTTTCTGGTTTTTAGAATCAACATAACTTCTGTTTTCTGAGATACTATTACTCTGAAAAATAAAAGCAAAATAATGTATTTTTTTTATAATTTAATAATATAAGAACAACAAAAAAGGCTTTTTTCCATAATTATAGGTATCGTTTCCCTGGTATCAATGAGATTTTAACTCCTGTACATTTACACAATTTCCTTTTACCAATGGCAATTATTCATGTTCATTTATGCAATTTCCTTGTACCAATGATTCTAACTTATGTACATTTACATGATTTTCTTGTACCAATGGAAGAATCTGACTCATATACATTTACACAATTTCCTTGTAGCAACAGAAGAATCTGACTATTGTACATTTACACAATTTCCCAGTAGCATGGATGGTTTCTGACTAGTGTACATTTACACCAATTCCCTGTACCCATGATGATTCTGACTTATGAACATTTACACCATTTCCCTATAGTATTGATGATTCTGATTCGTGTGCATTTACACAATTTTGCAGTCCAACTAATGGTTCTGACTTATGCACATTTACACAATGTCCTTCTGAAAGAACTTCATTTTCATGCATCTTGCTTTTGGCTAAAACAATTTTTTGCAACTTTGTGTTTATGAGTGTGTGATGTCAGCATTACTTTATCATATTTTTAATTGTATTTCACAAAAAAGTTTATTTTAGAATTCATTATTTTTAAGAAAAGTACTCTATTCCCATACATAACATGTTAGTAGGTTATGTATGTTGTCTTAGGCTAAATAAAAAAAGAGTTTAGCTTCTCAGGCCCTGCCGTGTCACCTGAACAATCCCCGCATTTCTGCTTTTTTACCTCCTGAAAATCTGGATTTTTTTCATGTCCGTCCGGAATCGGTTTCCGGTTACAAAAATCACCTGAGCATTTGGCGGGAAGGTGAAAAATGTGGTTCAAAGAGCCTTTTATTGACATCGATCAATGTAAAATGGCTACTGATGAAAACAACAAGGAATTACTTGCAAAATTTCTTGCTCCAGGAATGTTTTTCATGTGAAAAAAATAAAAAGCTTCCGCCCTGCCGCGTTCCTTTTTGAAAAAAAGTGCCTGAGAATCTAATGATTATTTTTACATGGCCTTATGAAATATACGGGCTCACTTGATACTGGCCGTGATAAAGTCAGTATCAAAAACAAAATTTCCTTATTTCTTTTATCGGTAATTCACAAAATGATAAACAAAACTCTAAAAGAAATTGTAATAAGCTGAAATTTCTATTTAAGCACAGTTAATCTATTGTTTATTGCAATAATTTAAATGCATTCTTCATTCAACGTCTTACACGTATGAACACGACAAAGAGTTCAGAACATGACGTCAGCTTAGCAACCTGCACGTGACTCCTTCACAGTGACCCGATATTTTTGTGATAGTGTCCAGTTCGGTGATACTGAGAATATCAGTCTCGGTAGATCAAAGGAAATTCATACAAATTACCGATAAATG
>MJUU01035083.1:124112-139948 GCA_002080025.1 Modiolus philippinarum
AAGTTTTTCAAAAATTGCCCTCAGGGAAAGGTCAAGCCAAAATGTCTACAAATATGGTACCGCTAGAAAGCTCTAATCATAAGCAAGTCACATATCAAATATGAACACCCTACCACTAAAAGCCTGCCTTCTAGAGGCAAGGTTAAAGTTTTTTATATATTGCCCTAGGGGCAAGGTCAAGGTCAAAATGTCTACAAATAAGGTTCCACAAGAAAGCTCTCGTCACAAGGAAGCCACATACTAAATATCAACATCCCATCTCCTAATGTCTCCATGCCACAAGCAAGGTTAAAGTTTTTGCTGACGATGCCGACGACGCCGATGCCGGGGGTATGACAATAGCTCTCCGGACATTCGTCCCGGCGAGCTAAAAATTGCCTACCCACCGATCCTAATTTTGAAGAACATGTTACCGGAAACATAGATTTTTTTTTAGGCCTTATGTCATGGCAACCTGGTGTAAATCATTCTATGATATTTATTTTCTGAATCAAAGTCTGTGTCATGGTCAACTGTCGACTGTAAAATGGGTCTTGATGATATTACTTTTTTCCATAAAGTGTTTTAGGGTCATATTAGAAACAGAAATTACAAATAGCTAGTTCAGTTTTGAATAAATTAGGTGGATACAAGACCATTTGTTAATTTGCTAATTTTTGTTTTTTGATTTCCAACAGACTTCAAACTAAAATCATTACATATAAGAAGATTCTTAAACATGTATTGAAAGAACTCATTTAATATAAACATTTAAATAAATTTGTAAATACATACACTTTCATACCAGATCAGTCTATAAGGAATACATAATGTAAGTTTAAAGTAATATTGATATTAATATTCTGAATCAAATTGGATTGTTATAGCATTCTTCTCATTTTAAACAAGAAAATTAATATAGTATGAAAGAAAATACATGTTAAATTTGGACAACACTAGGATATGCCATATGTCTTTTACAAACCAATAACAAAAAGATAATCTGCCAACAGATTGGCAATATGTCCATTAAAATTCACATAATGTGTTCAAAAAGTAAAATAATCCCTAAAAGCAATTTTATATCAATGATGAAAATGAGGTCAACCAACCACGAAAAATGAGGTCAAGCTATGTGTCACCTGTGACTGCAATGACTGATATGTGCCCAGATCCCTCTATATAAAATCTATTGTACAACAGAATTGGCAAATATTCTAACTATTTATCTGGAACTAATATCAAAGAAATCCCTTATGTTTGCATATACAGTCGAACTTCGATGGGTTGAACACTCAAGGGACTGATGAAAACAGTTCGAGCTACAGGGGTGTTCGAGATATCAAGGTCGAACTATGTTAAAACTTCATCAAAAGAACCAGAAAATAGGTCCGAGACATCCATGGTGTTCAAGTTATTGCAGTTCGAGCCATGGAAGTTCTACTGTAGCTACATCACACCAATTTATTAATTAATAGGCCAACACTGCATGGCCACAAATTTAGGTTGATAAGACATGAATTGAAGGTTGAGGTATCGTTACAATGTAACAACGTGCTTATAAGTTCTATTAGAAAAATGCACAATTTTCATGAATCTAGATCACTATATATATTTAAGATGAACTTGAGATATTAATGCTCAATCTAAGATTAGAGCTGAAGTAAAACCGACCAAACACTATTGTGACACTAATAACATCATTGATGCATTTTAAAATTCTCCAAACCAGACAGAAGCAGAGAAATTTGAAATTTTGCTAAAAAATTATTAAAAAATGTCACATGGAATTTTGATATTTAAGTTGTCTCAGCTATAACCACAATACAATGGAGAAAAAATCAGTTACATTTTTGGATGTAGAGAAGAACATCAAAACAGGAAAGATTTTAAGGTCATTTTTAGTTCATGTTGATAACAATTTCTTCCGTAAATGGTGGTTTACAGTGTAAGATAACCCATGTAAGATTGATGCACACGACCTCATCTTACACAGGTAAATGACCAACCATAAGTCTTTATTTATGTGTTAAAACAATCGTTACAATGACTAAAAGTCATAAAACACTTGACGTCACAATGTTAAGAACACTGAAATGGCAACGACATTGTTCACATGGTATAGATTTCAAGAAATTTCTATCCTTGTTTTAGGGAAGAAATAGGAACTTGCATTCGGTCAAAATTAAAGAACGGGATATCTTTCACTTGTGTAAGAAATTATACGTCTTATTCTCTCGTTTCGCTACGCTCAACTCGAGAAAAGATAAAATTTCTTACACTCATGAAAGATATCCCAATCTTCTATCTGACCTGATACAAGATCCTATTAATCTTCACCTTAAAAATCGTAGACAATAATCTTAAGAGAATAACAAAATAAACATATAATAGATACCAGAAACCTCAAATATACATATAAGACTAGAGGTACTGTGGTCCACTGGGCCACAAATGAATACCCCCGCATGCCCAATATAATAAGAAGTTTAAATAAAAGGCTGATCTTTAAAGTCAACTGCGTCTTTTAATGTTATTCAAAAAACTTAATTTAGGCTAAGTATCAACATACCAATGTATTGGTAAACAGGAAGTAGTAGCGCAACAAACCTGAAAATAGCTTACACGGTACAACTCATCATCATGAAGCTCCAGACCAAATATGAAATCATTTCCACTTTTGGAAGAAGAGAAAACTTTGACGAAAAATTTTCATTAGTAGTGGTATATGAAACTAAGTATTAATATATCTGCAAACAGGAAGTAGTAGTGCCACAAACTTGAAAATAGCTTACACGGTACAACTCATCATTATGAAGGTTGAGAATAAATATTAAATCATTTCCACATACAGAAGCAAAGAAAACTTTGACGAAAATTTTCATTAGTAGTGGTATATATAACTAAGTATCAATGTATCGGTAAACAGGAAGTAATAGTGCAACAAACCTGAATATAGCTTACACGGTACAACTCATCTATATGAAGCTTGAGACTAAATATTAAATCATTTCCACTTATAGAAGCAGAGAAAACTTTGACGTAAATTTTCATTAGTAGTGGTATAAACATACCAATGTATCGGTAAACAGGAAGTAGTAGCGCAACCAACCTGAAAATAGCTTACACGGTACAACTCATTATCATGAAGCTCCAGACCAAATATGAAATCATTTCCACTTTTGGAAGAAGAGAAAACTTTGACGAAAAATTTTCATTAGTAGTGGTATATGAAACTAAGTATTAATGTATCGGCAAACAGGAAGTAGTAGCGTCACAAACATGAAAATATCTGACACTGTACAACTCATCATTTGGAAGCCTAATGCTAAATATCAAATCATTCCTACCTGTAGAAGCCGAGAAAACTTTGACAGTAAAAGTGTTACGGACGGACGGAATGACGGACGGACGGACACCACCATCACTTTATACCCTCCGCTTTTACAAAGCGGGGGTATAAAAAGGGGGGGTTAACAAATGGCATTTGTCTGATCATACTCAAGTTTTCTGGTTAAAATTCATTCTTAATCATTTTCATACAAGGTCCATGCACAAAGCAAAGGTATTTGTATCATGCCTATCTTCAGTAAGGGTTCACAAATTTCATAACAAATTTCTAATAATCACAATGCATAACCCAAGAAATTAACAAAATATTTCTCTAATACCAAGATTCAATTAAGACAACTACTACAAAAGTCATTTATAATTTATTTTTATTAATATTAAGATATGACTATAATACTGCAGTTTTACTATTCTAAGCATTTAAAGACAAAGATTACAATGTCTTCATTTATACAATCAATATAACTGAATGATTTTCAAAATAACATTAAAATTTTTCCAAACTTGAAATTCAAAAATTTATACTGGTATGATCTATGAAATGCATGAAAATTTGTCTTCATGAAAAAGAAAAAACAAAAAAACTTCCTATTTGTTCCAAGAAAAAAAAAAAAAAAACAACTTAAGTTTTTTTAACTCTAAAATTGATGTATACGATACAATTTGTATCTAATGGGTAAAATTATTGAAGGAAAAGAACTTGAAAACTTAAAATTCACCTTTTATTTCATTTTGTTCAATTGTAACAGTTGAAATAATGAAAAGTTTGAACTATAAATGACTTGAATAGTACATGATTTACAAATTCAAATTTAAAATTCAATTTGTTTTACCTGGTGGCATAAGAGAAAGGTATCCTAAAAATATATAAATTTTTTGCATTTATTTGAAACCAACAATGGAAACTTTGATATGGTTTTATGAAAAAAAAATAATCAATTTATCAGTGACAAACACAAGTTAATGAAGTTATCATTTTTTAACTCGAAAGCCGTAGGTTGAGACGCGAGAAAGTCACAGGAGGCTTCAGGCCTGTTAACGTATTTGAAAAGCTACATGCTTCCGATCAAAATATAGTGTGTAAATTTCTTTAGAAATCCTTGTTTTGTAAGTGGAATATTGACGATTGATAATAACATACAGTACATATATATTCACAGTATTTACGTCCCTGTCTCTTGGAATAAATCCAGTAATACTGTCATGTAGAACTTTGTCAAAGATTAAAATAACATGTTTACCTGTGTCATGTGTCATATTTATAGCAATGGAATAGACATGCATACGAAATCACACAAATTATTTTCATGTATTACGGAATAACTTAATATATATAAATTGTACCTTCTGTTCGTGTTTATCGAATCAGTTCTCAAATAGGAGAATGCATTTGTTTACCTCGATTGGCTATTTAGCACATGAGTTGAACTGGACAACCATACAAAAATCACCCATTTCCTTTATATTCACATGATTATGGAATTGCCTGTGATTTTTTATTCACTTCTGATAAATTGTACTTGCTATCCCCTTTGATCAAATCAGTTCTCTAAGGCCAATAAAAATATTAATTTCTTATTTTCTATGCAGCAGTTCTTTGGATGACTACGAAGTTTTGCCACGTGTAGATTTTTATGGCTTTGGAGTTTCAGCTCCATTGGAGCTTTGATTTAAGTGATAATTTGACCATTAAAAATATACCATTATCAACAACTTGACAAACATTTAAGCTATTACAATTCATCGGAACTTATGACTAAAAATTGTCCTAAGAACTTTAATAACAATGGGCTCTGTTGTCTCGAAATTGACAACAGAGGTAGACTTCAAACTAAACTGTATGACAAACGTGATGACTTCACTTTTCCAATAGTCAACTTCCCTTTTCTTTGCAGCAACATCCCAACAACACTGGCATACAGAATTAACATCTCCCAGCTCAATTGCTATTCAAGAGCCTATGGTCGATACAGTGACTTCCTTGATAGAGCCGAGTTGCTAACAAATACGCTACTTAAACAAGGGTATGTTACCCAAAACTTGAAGTCCTCTCTCCAGAAGTTTTACGGTCGATGTCACCATCTTGTGGAGCGCTATGGGATATCTGTTTCCCAGATGACAACAGATCTTTCCCTTTAAAAGCTTAATTGTTGTTTCCTCTACCTGATTTGACATGTTCACCACGGCGGGTGTCTTATAAGAAGCAGGAGATGCTTACTCTACTGGTGCACCCATAGTTTTTTATTGGGTTTGTGTTGCTCATCTTTGTGTGTGTGTGTCTTCATTTTTCTTTTCTGTGCCTTACTCGTGTTGTTTCTCTGTTTCTATGCGATTTCCAATGTTTCCATTGTCCTTGGATTATTTGTTTTAGATGACGGTTTGATTCTCACTTACTCTATATTGATTAACCAGTCAAAATAAAGTTCTTGAGTACAGAAAAAATTTCTGTATTTATCATATTGATACCTACTACTACTGAAGTCTCTATCAGCAGCTCGGAATTCATCATTAACATAACGATCTAACATATTTCTGAAAAAAAAAAGAAATCATACATTTTATTAAATGGTAGTATTCTCTGCTTCAATATATAAGGTTGTTACCATGACAGTTTCTTTTGACAGATTTTATCATGACTGTACAAAAGTTTACATGTTCTATTCAAAATTCAAGAATATCTAATAACTTCCTTACAGGTCCTAGCCTCATTTAATTATCAGATTTCTTTGGTTGTGGTATTGACCTCACCAAAAACACATTAGTTGTACATATGTATCATAATATCAAAGTATCCACAACTGTAATAATTATTATCCAATACAAATTTTTCATACACTTTAAGTGTACACGTTTTGTACAATATGCATGATCATGTATTTGTGTGCCTTGACATAGGACAGCTTTGAAGCCAATCTTTACTGTTTTGGCTGAATTTGAACCATAATGCTTCACTTAGAGAGCTTCAATACAAATCATGAATACTGCATACTGTTTTATGCAGATAGATGACAGAAATTGAGCAGTTAAAATGATTCAAAATTTCATTAGGCATAACTTGAGAAAAGCTTTTGACCTATGAACCCAAAATAAAAACAGCATCTATTTTCCTTCAAAAGTTTTTGTTCTAAACCTTCAAGGGACAGACAGGAGGACTGACACATGACTGGTTATATCACCTTATACTCATGTTACAACAAGAAATGGATGTCGACATGACATCAAACTTGGTTTTCCTTCCTTCTTAGAGAAAGTAGAATAACAGAATATGTGCAAAACTTTATTGACTGATACCCCCTCTCACTAATGAAAAGTATTTACCAAGTATTTTCTCGAGAAACCGCAAGAACACATGTACAGTCAAAACACCTATCAATTTCTAAGATCAAAGGGGCATAATGCATGATGAAAAATCCCTGCCAATATGCACATCTAAATATTTAGTCCTTGCTGGATAAAAAGATTCATGAAATTCCACTGAACAGTTAAGGGGAGTTGCACTTACAAGCATATGGTCAAAAAACCTTTTAATTTCTATGTTCAAAAGGGCATAACTCCTGGAAAAATTATACAATGAAAAATCCCTGAGAATATGCACATTTACATTACATGTCCTTGCTACACATACCGTTTTTGGTGTGTATTACACGCACATATTTTCCCCAAGAAAGGTCCTAGTGAGAGGGGATGCCTTTTATACATGCGAACTTCAAAAGACCATTTTTTTCTGACCACTAACTTAACTTCAGACCGGAAATGACACTGGAGATAAGAATAAAATCCTTGTTGTGATCCAGATACAAACCTGTGTTTGATGATAACAAAGTTTGCTAATGTTAACATGATTAGATGTGTATTATTTTCTATGTATACAACATGTATATTCAGAGATTTCCCGGTACCCAAAATTTCATCTCTATCGTGTCCGCCATATTTGTTTTGATTAGGTGAAGCCGTTTCCGGTTTTCAGGGATGCACGATACTTGCAATGCATAATGTAATTATATTTATGAAAAAGGAAAGTTTAAATGAAGTTAATTAATGCATAAACCGATTATAAAGATCAATAAGGGAATTTCACTTAAAAATTTACCAAAGGCAAACCGTAATATTTACGTATCCGTAACCGCCTTTTACTTTTAATTACGTTTGGAGATAAACTTCCTGTGTTTACAAAATCAATGTTTTTGATTTGCAAATTTCCCAAAATGTTTGAACAAACCATTAAATAAATACATGTACAGTTATTCCTCTAAATATAAGTGAATAAAGCATCATGTATTCCATTTTATTCAGTCCACAAGGTAACTCTCGGCGTCTCTAGACATTTTTGGACAGAACATGTTGAAAATTTACATGTGTTTTTTACACAAGAACTAGATTTTTTCTGATAAAGGGTTGCGTTTTATACACATAAAATTCCATTGACCAGTTACATAGGAATTGCACTTACAAAATCTGGCAGCCACCCACCCATCCGCCCTCCCAAACACCATACATCCTCATTTCAATAAATGGATTTCCCAACGTGGAATACTAGTACCCAGTAAAAAGGCTGGGTAAAATATACCTCTCCCAACACCAAATATATCCTGTAAAATTGTTCAAACATGTTTTTATAATATTCAGAGTAAGACCCTAGATTCATTCAAAGATACCAGTAGCAGGTTAAACAATTTCCATTGACACAGTAGCAATCATGTCTACAATACAAAATTCATGCTAAAAATTGCAATATACACTAGAAATTAAGGTTAAGCAGACATTTGTACTTAGCTCCATTAGATCTATTCAGATGTAGAATATAAAGCCTCTTGCAAGCTAAAAGCCAAATCTAGATTTTGACCTTTTGACCTCTGTAACCTTGACCTTTGACCTGACCTTAATGACATTTGCATAATCGTGTTCAGCTTTATATGATCGCTATAAAGGCCAAATATGAATTTCTTATCACATCTGGATGAAAAGATACAAGCAATGTTAAAGTTTTTGTTACTTTTTATTTTAATTTGCACTCAGGAACCTTGACCTTTGTCCTGACCAAGTTTTTTTACTGGACTTGTACTAAGCTCCATTAGATCTATTCACATACAGAATATCAAGCCTCTAGCAACTGTAAATAACAAGCTACATGTATAGCAAAATCTAGATTTTGACTGTGATCTTGACCTTTGACCTGACACAAGTGAAATTTGCATAACTATGTTAAGGTTTACACGATCAATACACATACCAAATATGAAGGGTCTATCTCATCTGGTTCAAAAGTTATGATCTATGTTATAGTTACAGACAGGGCAAAAGCAATATGCCCCCCAATCTGAAGATCCAGGCGCATAAAAATCTACTTAATTTCATCGAAAATGGTATTATCACAAAAGTACCTGTTAAATGATGGGAATAAATCTGTAAATAAATTTCTGAGTTCATCTTTGTCTATTTCTCCATTACCATCCTGCGAAATAATATAAACATAACTATATAAATATTTTTTTTATGATTCACCTTCATTAACTATTCCTTGCACTAGTAGTTATTTTGTGGTACACAACGAGACTTTGAAGCTGGAGTTAGAAATGGACTTGTTGCATCGCTTTTACGGGAGCGGCAAGTAACAATGCATCACGCATGATATCTATCACTTTTTTGATGTTTCTATTAGACCACTGGGAAATCTTGTTGGCCGTGATTGACATTACCTAGTAACGGAGTTGTTATTTGAAAAAAAGCAGCGACCTCACAAACAGACAAACACAGAACAACAGTTCGGCACTAAAAATTCACTCCATTTATTTATGAAAATCATAAGAGAAATCGTTTTAACAACACTAAAGAATTGTATATCACTGGATAACTCTCATTACATAATTTCAAATATGGTTGCAAAGCCATAAAAATATCAATATAAAATTATGGGCTCTTAAGAGAAACATACAGATTTGTCAACCCGAGGAGGGTTGTTTCCTTAGCGCTCTGTCCAAGGGAAACAACTCCTCCCAGGGATGACAAATCTGGATGTCTCACATCAACAGAGGGTCATAATTGTTTTATTATATTTCAAACAGTTTCATTTATTTCAAATCAAGAGGTCATATTACAATTTGAATCTCACAAATGAGACTGATATAATCTGTAAAGTTCTATTTATAATAAACAGGGTTGTTTCCCACTGTGATGTCATATCAAGGTTATTCAGCAAAAGGCAACAGGAAAGTTTCCCACTGTGACATCATATCAAGGTTATTAATGGGAAGACAATAGGGTTGTTTCCCCATGTGATGTCGTATCCACGTTGTTTGATAAAACATCTAATATATTTTTTAGTCACATGACTGCTTACATCCAATCAAATTTTCTCTTATTTATTAAAATATAATAATATATTTACGAAGAATCAAACTCATATTAAAATTAATATGCAAATGTTTATTTTTACAGATTCCCTCAAATAGGGTGACTCGTAAATGTACTAAAGATTGTATTCAAAACAACATTTATAATTCAAAATTTCCTATTTTTACCATTTTTATTTCATACCAACCTTATCATAATAATCAAATTTCTCCTGGGCATCTTCTATCTGTTTATTTGTTAAATCCTATAATAAAATATGATGAAAAGAGAATTAATCATGTACAATTTCAACACATCCTATTTTATACCAAAATAACTACTGAATTTAATTAACTTTGAAACAGGATATGTCTCGCCTGTCTCATGCATAGCTTAAATCTGCACATGGATCTGCAGCAGAAGCCATTATAACAATTTTTAAGTCTTAAACTGTGTGTAATACTTGCTTGCTAAATCCTTGATATAATCTTTCATCCATGACGAGGGCTCAAGGCCATAATCTGGATGTGCAATCATTATGTGCTCCTCAATACCAAATTGCATGTCCAATATCAAGTGGCTAGGATGAACAGTAATAAATAGTTCAAACTTTTAAAGTTAGTGGATTATGATTGCAGGGACATCAACATAGAATGCCACTGAAACTGATCTCTTCTTATGCTAATGCAACGTTAACTGCATACCAAATATCAATGGGTTATCACAAGTGGTTAGTGTTAAACAGAGGCAAGATATCACTTAAACATTTGACAAACAGTGCAATATTTCAAAGTCAGTGGAGCATGACTGCAAGAGCATAGACTTGAAATGCCACTAAGACTGATCAGCACTGATGCTAAAGCAACTTCATACCAAATATCAATGGGCTACCATAAGCAGGTGATGTTGAACAGATGCAAGAAAAAACTTCCAGAACTGTGAGCTAGAATCACCATACCTAAGTCTAGCCTTTTTCCACTTTTAAGGCTTGACAGAAACACAAATTTGAAATCCATGAAAGTTTGTCAACTAAATAGACAAAACCTTCTTTTATTCCGAGTACTTCTGATGCTATGATTATCAAACTTTAATGTCATATGTATTGGTTTTAACAAGATAATTTTTTTCAATAGCTACATAACATGTTCTCCATAGCCTATTAAAGATAGTTAAGCAGCTTGAAAACAAGGAGCAAACTCATATTTCTGGCAAAATTAGGAATTTAATAGAAAATTTATTTGACATTGTTTATAGTATGTAAATGAAATAATACATTGGGTATGCATTCAATATGTGATATTCAAATGATGTTTAACTTTTCTATTCTAAAATGGGCAATTGCGTGAAAAAAGGAACATATTTTTTTCTTAAATAATTGAGAACTTTGTTTGAAGAATGAAAAGCAGTCATATAAATCTGATAGGTCTTTGAAGTCTGCCTTTTATAGACTATATACATAAATATTACCTTAGGTATACTAGGAGGTGCGTCCTCAGAACTGCTCTGTTAGGCAACACAAAGTGCATGAAGAAATAAAGTGATGTTAGTAATTATAATATTGCAAAACAACAGATTAAAGAAACTACTTCACTCCTTAAATCAATTTTACATTGTTAAGTTTACTGTAAAGTGTGACCATTCCCTGGCATTTGTTAATTGTAAGCAAATTCAGATGTTGGATGCTTTATATACATTGAATTTGATAATTATGCATTGAAAATTTACAAAATTTCTTTTACTGATAAAAAATAGATACCCGTCTTTTCAATTCCATAAAACCAACTCCTTATTTTTTTATTTTCAGTTTTGATTTATACGTGGTCATCCCCAATCCATCAAAAACAAAGTTTCATAATCGTACAAGTGTAACTTTGGAACAGTTAATAATAGAATTTTTTGAATCATAACCTTGAAAGATTTTGACTTTGCAATATCTAATGGCGAAGGTATATTAAGCAAAAATCAAGTGTATACAGTAACACATGTCTTGATCATCTGCACTGAACCTACTGATTAAATTTACTTGAGAAATTGATCAATTCACAAAAACTTACTGTATTCATTCTATTAAACGCCACGGGTGCATTGCATTTTTTCCAGGGGGGGGCGTTTATTTTGTACCAAAAAAAAATAGATTTTGTCTTGCATCATTGTTGTGATAAATAGACTATAGGACAACTATTCTACAAAAAAACGGGGTAAAATTCTTTTGGAACGGACTAGAAATTCCATGTGTATATAAATTTTCCTGCTCAGAAAAGGATTTGAAGATGCTCCCAAAAATTTCGCAAAAGTAATGGCAGCTAAACTAAAGGATAAAGTTTCCTAAGCCAGATTTTGGTAAGTCATTTTGATTTTTCCGCATGGCTGAAAAAAAAGGGGGGGTTTATTAGGGCAGGGGCATTTAATAGAATGAATACAGTATATATATTGATCAGTAAACTACAAAATTGAAGTTGATGATTACAGATTTGTGCTAATTATACAAATTTTGCTGATGATGACATATCAAAAAACCAAAATTTTTTGCAGATTTTGCATAAAGCAAGGACATAAGTTGTGGAACATGAAATCATGGTAAATACCAAATTTTATGGTCATCATAAGTTCTCAAAATTTATGAACTTTTGGCCAAGATGATCTTTGAGTTATTATCTAAAAATAATATAATTACAGTTTTTGTGTAATTCATTGGCAATAACTGTGCTACGCAAAAACTAATCATGGTGAAAATCAAACTTGAACTGTATTTTATGAGCAAGTTCACGAAATGTTCAAACTTTTCTGCATGGCAAACTCGAATCATCATCCAGAAATCATAAGATTTTTTGATTTTGCACAATTCAAGGGCAATAAATTGTTCAAAAATATTAAAACTTTGCTTCAAATCAAACAAGTTATTCATGGGAAATCATAAGCTGATGGACAGACTGACAAGAGGAATACTGTATATACAAGACCTTGTATTCTATCTATTCTAAATTAGCTCAAATTTTAACAAAATATACTGTTTGTTTATGATGATCAAGTAATATTATTCAAATTAAATCACTGCATTAATCTCTTTCTTTGTTTGAGGCAATCATATAAAATATTAGATGTACATGTTAAATATTAAAACAAAATATTATACACCACTTTCCATTATAAAAAAATAATAAATAAAACCAATCATAAAAACCAAACTAAATGTTATTTTCACAAAAATAGAAATTAATCTTAATAATTACCCAATAATACTGTTTAAAATGGGATAAAATCATATTTGTATTTTACAGCAAGTTAACATCTTGATTATAGACTAAGTTACACTGAAACATACATAAAATATCTTTTTTTCCCCAGTTATAATTCACAGCAAACAATTTATATTTCTTTCCATCAAAATTCTAGATATTTTTGAGTTTTGCCAAACCAAATTTCTGTGACTGTTTAGATAAATCTGTACTCTAAATCTGCCTTAATTTCCCTTTAGATTCGGCAAGAAATTCTCAATACACTTCAATTAAACATGGAAATGTTTCAAGCTCAACAGCCAGAAAAAATGATTCCTCTCAGTTACTGCAGCATCGTCAATTAAAATGACAGATTTTCATATTAAATGTAAATATACTTGTGATAATTGGAACTCCAAATCTGTGTTTTGGTTTTGGTGCAGAATGTTCTATAGGTTATAATTAAAACTGCTTTCAACTAAACCCAAAGCAAAAAAAAAAAAAAAAAAAAAAAAAAAAAAAANCTAGAAGTGGGAGCAGTCGCAAACGACAGCTAATCCCCTTGCCCACTGTCAAGAAATAATAACCCTTATATAATCTAAAGATGTATGAATGTCGAAGGTACATCCACTGAACAGTAAGATCATTGATGTGCAACTTAGTAGCTCAGATATAAACATTAATGGAAACTTTAACCAAAGTCAGTCAAGTGTAAAATGTAGGTCAAAGTGATCCAATTATCATCTGAGGCTGCAAGACTCTTGGAAGATGCATCCACTGACCACAGATGATTGATGTACAGATGATCTCATTCATGAACATTAACGCAAACTTTAACCTGAGTCATTGAAGCATAAATGTAGGTCAGGGTGACCCAATCATCATCTGAAGCAGCATCACTCTCCGAGATGCATCCACTGACAATAGATGATTGATGTGCAACATGTAGTATCACAGATGTGAACCTTAACACAAACTTTATCCTGAGTCATTGAAGCATAACATGTACAGTAGGTCAGTATGACCTTTTATCATCTGAAGCAGCATCACTCTCCAACACGCATCCACTGACCAAAGATGATTGATGTGCCACATGTAGTTTCTCAGATATGAACCTCAACACAAACTTTAACCTGAGTCATTGAAGCGTAAAATGTAGGTCAGAGTGACCCAATTATCATCTGAAGCAGCATCACTCTCCAAGACACATCCACTGACCAAAGATGATTGATATGCCACATGTAGTTTCTCAGATATGAACCTTGACGCAAACTTTAAGCTGAGGTGGGACGAACGGACGGACACTCGGACGGACGGACAGACGAGATGCTATATCCCCTCCCCAACTCTGTTGGGCGAGGGGAAAAAAAGAGAATGCAACCCGGTCCATTTTTATAATGAACTTTTGCTACACCCATTACTTTATGATTCAAAATATTCACAAAGAATGGCAAACATGTGCCAAATTATGTTTTCAAAATGTAAATCTCATGTTCTGGTGGTATAAAATTGATTACATCAAAAACAATAGTAAACTAGAAGTGGAAGCAGTCGCAAACGACAGCTAATCCCCTCGCCCGCTGTCAAGAAATAATAACCCTTATATAATCTAAAGATGTATGAATGTCAAAGGTACATCCACTGAACAGTAAGATCATTGATGTGCAACTTGTAGTAGCTCAGATATAAACATTAATGGAAACTTTAACCAAAGTCAGTCAAGTGTAAAATGTAGGTCAAAGTGATCCAATTATCATCTGAGGCTGCAAGACTCTCGGAAGATGCATCCACTGACCACAGATGATTGATGTGACACATATGGTATCTTATACATGAACATTAACACAAACTTTAACCTGAGTCATTGAAGCATAAATGTAGGTCAGGGTGACCCAATTATCATCTGAAGCAGCATCACTCTCCCAGATGCATCCACTGACCATAGATGATTGATGTGCAACATGTAGTATCTCAGATATGAACCTTAACACAAACTTTAACCTGAGTCATTGAAGCGTAAAATGTAGGTCAGAGTCACCAAATTATCATCTGAGGCAGCATTACTCTCCAAGACGCATCCACTCACCAAAGATGATTGATATGCCACATGTAGTTTCTCAGATATGAACCTTAACGCAAACTTTAACCTGAGGTGGGACGAACGGAAGGACACTTGGACGGACTGGCGAGATGCTATATCCCCTCCCCAACTCCGTTGGGTGAGGATATAATGAAGCCAAGTATGGGTGGTAAAAACACTTTGACTTACAAAATAATTTTCTGCTAGTATAAATCTGACAGATTGATTTTGATAATTGGAAAATGTTTGGACAGACTTAATTATTTATAAATTAACTTCCCTAGTCATCAAGATAAGCTAAATAATTAACAAACTAGAGATGGGAGCAGTCGCAAACAACAGCTTATCCCCTCGCCTGCTGGCAAGAAATAATAACCCTAGTATAATCTAAAGATGTATAAATGTTCAAGGTACATCCTCTAAACATTAAAATCATTGATGTGTAACATGTAATTTCTCAGATATAAACATTAATGGAAACTTTAACCCAATTCAGTCAAGTGTAAAATGTAGGTCAAAGTGACCCAATTATCATCTGAAGCTGCAACACTATCAAAGATGCATCCACTGACCAAAGATGATTGATGCACCATATGTAGTTTCTCAGATATGAACCGTAATGCAAACTATAATTGTAGTCATTGAAGCATAAAATGTAGGTCAGAGTGAGTCAACTATCATCTAAAGCAGCATCACTCTCCAAAACACATCCACTGACCAAAGAAGATTAATGTGCCACACGTAGTTTCTCAGATATGAACTCAAACAAAAACTTTAACCGGAGTCATTGGAGCATAAAATGTAGGTCAGAGTGACCCAATTATCATCTGAAGCATCATCACTCTCCAAGACGCATCCACTGACCAAAGATGATTGATGTG
>MJUU01035083.1:140147-150612 GCA_002080025.1 Modiolus philippinarum
GACCCAATTATCATCTGAAGCAGCATCACTCTACAAGACGCATCCACTGACCAAAGATGATTGATGTGTCACATGTAGTTTCTCAGATATGAACCTTAACACAAACTTTAAACGAGTCATTGAAGCGTAAAATGTAGGTCAGAGTGACCCAATTATCATCTGAAGCAGCATCACTCTCCAAGCACATCCACTGACCAAAGATGATTGATGTGCTACATGTAGTTTCTCAAATTTGAACCTTAAATAAAACAAACTTTAACCTGAGTCATTGAAGCGTAAAATGTAGGTCAGAGTGTCCCAATTATCATCTGAGGCAGCATCACTCTCCAAGATGCATCCACTGACCAAAGATGATTGATGTGCCACATGTAGTTTCTCAGATATGAACCTTAACGCAAACTTTAACCTGAGGTGGGATGAACGGACGGACACTCTGACAGACGGACGGACGGGCAAGATGCTATATCCCCTCCCCAACTCCGTTGGGCGAGGGGATAATAAAAAGACTTCAACTGAATTATTCATGTCAGAGCATAGCAACTACTACTCAGTTCAGTGAATGACTTGGACTTCTGCCCCACTGAAGAAACACTGAAAATGCTAAATAACTTGAATAAGTATAAAATTAATCATATACACAGAAAAGAAAAAATATTATTGTTAGCAGTGGCATTACTGGGAACTTTATACTATAATGTATTGTATCATTACTGTTATAATGTGATTCATTTTGTATTTTAAGGTGTGTTTTAAGTTACAAGCTCTCTAAAAAATGTTTTTTCCCTACTTTTTTATTTCAAGTTTCAATCCTTATGCTGTATTTCTTAGTATCGCTCTTCTTTCTTTGCAGTGTAACATGTCTTACTGTAAAAGGGGTTATTTTCGTGTGGTTTAAATTTTCTGATTTTGAATCCTAAACCTATTTGCGAGGTTTTATTTTCACAATTCTCACATACCTTTTGTTACGTTTTTGTATAAAAACAAATTTACTCGAGGGGAAATTTTCGCCAATATGTGCGAATTGTGAAAGTAACGAAAATAAACCCCTCACAAAAATTTCCCCTTTCACAGTATTAGCAACCTGAGTTTTTAAAATACTCCATTAACTCAAAGAACAATTTACAGTCCCATAGACATAATTTACAGGCATTTACTCTGAGATATCTGCAGTCGAATGTTTCATATTTCTATGGTCCATCTCTGTGTCCTAATAAGTAAGTTCCTCTGTACTTAGTTTCAATAAAAGTGCTTGAAATATTCCAAATTTGTTATGATATTACTCATACACGAATCAAACCACTGTCAAGGATTACATTGACATACTTACATGTGTTGGGGTTCGTGATCTAGGACCTTTCTGGTTTAACAGTTCAGCTATCAATGGCCCCTCAGAATATGCACTGGAGTCTGCCCAATTGAGCTCTTTGGCAAGAACATCCCTTGATTCACTGGGTATTGACTATAAAATACACAAATATGTATGGACTATTTTTAAAGATCATTAAAAAATATAATAATAGATATTTACATAAAGAATAGTAAAAAAAAAGTATAAACACTTGTAAATAAAAATATTTCACTTGAATATGAAAATGCCATTCAACGTGTGGTTGAAATAATAAAAAATATTATCAATATTTACTTTAAAGCTTGAAGAAAATTTAATTGGTATCATTTTGTCACATTCATTGTTGGATGAACATTTCTTATGCGACGAAAAATGCAGAGGAGTTAGTTTCCCGACAATTTTTTGAAACACTTGTATCTCAAAAATTACATTGGTAACCTATCAATTTTTTATGCTTAAATTACTGTTTTTTTAATTTTCTAACAGAAAATCACATTTAACTGGAACCCTTGTTATTTTAAAATTGCCCATTTTCTGACTTGATAGGACATTAACATTCATAGTTTCATTATGGAACAGTTCTTAGGAATGTGACCTCATGAACTCAGGACAAAACTAATCAGTAGATCAGACAGCCCAACTTTCACCATAAGGACATGAGACTTGCGTCACAAAGCAGCATAAAGGAAAGCGCAAGTCTTTCAGCAAACTCAGCCCTTGGGCGTTTCCAATATGCTACCACCATGCCGTCATGCTACCAATAGTAACTTTGGTGCTTTTAGTGTACTGCATTTATAATCTTTTATGAAATTGCTACAAGGTCTGAGCTTTTAGGTGCACCTGGGCATGATACTATGCGGAACCATCATTTAGCACCATCCTACCTCAATAGTACCAGTAACAATATTACTTACAAGTAGACACAAGAATGTCAAATGATCTAAATTTTAAAAGTATTTGTACAAACATTTTGGTTGTTCACCAAACGGAAAATTAAGGATAAAAACCTTAGTATAGTGTGCAAGAATATTTGTTCTTTTTTCCCTGTTTGGCTTGGCAATAGACATACAAAATCAACCAACAGTTCAATCAACCATAAAGATGGTGCAACTAATAATGTGCAATCTGAAGGTATAACTCCCATTTAATTCTGATGATTTTTTTTAAATGGAGGTACTTTGAAAGCATTATATAGCAAAGTGTTGATTCTTTCAACTAAATTTTCTATTTCCTTAACAGTTTTTCTATTCAAGTGTTACGTATGTGGGAGAATAGGTAGGGAATCTTATTTGTTGAATTAAGGGGCATTGGTCTTTGTTTGCAAAACTATCTTATAAATGGTTGTTGGTCATGTTGGTTATAGGGATAATTTGAATTTCTACTCTCCATCATGCATTTTAATAAAATACATGTATTCCTATAAATTAGATTACCAGTCCAGCTTCTGGTTCAAACACTGCTAGAGTGTACTCCAACTGGAAAAATTCCAGGAATTCCTTAATTAATCCAGCAACTGCTCTACCTGAAAAGAAAATCCTAATGTGTGAAAAATATATTTCAAATGTAGTATTAGTTGTATAAAACTGAAATTTAATACAAAAAGAGGAGGTACAAGAAGAATTAAAAAATTTGGTTCCAAATTAAATAGCCTTTTGATTCTAATGCTTACATGAATATGGGCCTTTCATTTGCAACAAACCAATAATACTATAAACATGAAATTTTTTCTGCAGTTTTATTTTCGTGATTTTGAATGGAAGCGCGAAAATAAAATGACGTGAATATACTTGTCTATTATTGAGGTCAATGGTCAACAATTTGGCAGCGCGAACTAAAATCCTGTCAATTTACTGCGAAATAAAGATGATGCAAAAATTTTCCAGTTTAGAGTACCCTTTGAAAGGTCACAAACAGTTAGCATTAGATTGGAATGAATCAAGTTCCATCCATACACAGGTGAACCTTAGTCAAGACATGTTAAGATGCTTACGATTCAAATTCAAAACAAGAGCTGTCGCCGAATGGCAGCCAAATATACCCCCCGCTCATTGAAACCTGGATCCATATGGTAAGTGCAAATTTAAGTTGGTGTGGACACAATACAGGTGTGGACACAGTACAAGTGTGGACACAATACAAGTATGGATATAATCTTCAAGAAAGAATTTTTCACAAGGGTTCCAATGAAAATACTCTGTCTAAATCAGACAAATATGAAATTCACCTTTTTAAGCCTATTTGACATTTTACATAAAAATCATAAGCATTAGAGAAATTTCATTACAACACTTTGAAAAGAATTTTTTTAGAGGATTACAATGAAAAAAGTGTGCCTCTCTCTAATAACAGTTTGACTTCACAATATCTATGCTTAAATTTTTTTCTTTGAAAAAAAAAGATAATTGCAGGATAAATCAACAAAAGTCAAAGTTGAATTATCTCCCTTTCCTGATTTCAAACAATAATCATATTGCTTCATTCACATCTACAAATAGTGTTCTTCCTGTGTGTAAAGTTTCATCAAAATCCTTCAAGTGGTTTAAGAGGAGTTGCGCTTACGAGGTAACCCATAAAGAACACATACATAGATCAATGAAAAGTTAAAGTCAAATTATCTCCCCTTCCTGGTTTTGGACAATAATTATATTCCTTCATGCACATCTCTATATAGTGTCCTTCCTTTGTGTAAGGTTTCATTAAAATCCTTCTAGTGGTTTAAGGAGTTGCGCTTACGAGGTAACTCATACATAGGGAATCAACGAAAAGTCAAAGTCGAATTATCTCCCCTTCCTGGTTTCGGACAAAAATGATATTCCTTCATGCACATCTCCATATAGTGTCCTTCCTTTGTGTGAAGTTTCATCAAAATCCTTCGAGTGGTTTAAGAGGAGTTGCGCTTATGAGAAGTGTGGACAGACAGACGGACGGACAGACAGACAGACAGACAGACAGACTGGGTGATTCCTATATACCCCCCCCAAACTTTGTTTGTGGGGGTATAATGATTGAAACAGCTCTTTAGCTCAGTTTAACACAAAATATGAATACAAGCACTTCATATTCATTCCATCCTTGAAAGATATTACATAGCTAGAATGTGAATCAGATAGTTTGTGCATATTTAATAGAAAACAATTCTTTATCAGATGTCAGCTCTTTTAACAGCAGGTTTGAGCAAGATGAAAACAAGTCTGGTATAATCTTGAATTTAGAAATTTTTCATTCTTTTCTTAACTGTGACCAATCATAAATGGCTAAGATAACTGGTTTTCTGTTCAGTTACGAACAATTGGACCAATTATCATAACCAGAAATAGATTTTTTGCGATAGAGACATCCTTAAATTTGTAAAATATTAGGTCCCAACTTTGTTCAAATTTTGAATTTTCAGCCACTTACTGAAAAACTAGTATAAACTTTTTGAAAGTTTTTGGTCCTTAAAATGCAAAACACATCATTGTTTATTTATAGTATTCATATACTTTCAGGTAGTACAGGGTTTAAAACTGTGCATATAGTGCATTTGACAAAAAATAGAATTTACAATGGGAATGTTGGCAAAATGAATTCTGATGTCTTACAATAGTTAAATTTGATCAAATATACCATTTTTATTGGGTAAACTAATCATGAAGAACATTTAACCTTTCCAGCCAACTCCTGTTCTATAAAGGGGATAATTTGTCTAAATATTAGGAAACAAGTGAAGTCCCTAATAGATGTCTCGCCTGTCCCTGCTTGACCGCTAAAATTAATGTGAAAAAACAAACTGCCCTTATCACAACAACTAAACATGTTCACTAGACTGCAAGCCTATCACTAATGGATACTGAAAAACCAAAAATGTTTAATATAATGTAAACATAAGGTCAAGGACAAAAGCCATTTTAAAGGCAGTCATGTACTACACAAGACTTACCCAAATTCAACACATCAAAATCATACCTACCTTTAATAGATAATGAAAAACCAAACATCATTTAACATGCTCACTAGACCATGAAATTGAGGTCACAGACATAATATGGCAGACTGTCATGTACTACAGAAGATCAACCCGCATACCAAATATCATTGACCTACCACTAATATATACTGAAAAACATATTCACTAGACCATGAAATTGAGGTAAAGGACAAAAGCAGTATGAAAGACTGTCGTGTACTTCCCAACACCAACCAATATACCAAATAGCATTGAGTTACCACTTGTAGAAACTGACCTAATCAAAAAAACTTAACATGCTCACTAGACCGTGAAATGAGGTCAAGGACAGACTGTCATGTAATACCTAAGACCAACCCATATACCAAATATCATTGACCTACAACTTGTAGTTGATCAGAAACTGACCTAATCACAAAATCTTAACATGCTCACTGGACCCTGAAATTGAGGTCAAGGACAAAAGCCATATGACAGACTGTCATGTACTACCCAAGACCAACTAATATACCAAATATCATTGACCTACCACTTGTAGTTACTGAGAAACTGACCTAATCACAAAAACTTAACATCAAAAGTTTACGCCGTCAACGTCATACTTTGTACCCATATGTCTTGCTTTGCGACTTTCCTCGTGGGCAAGACAAATATCATCTTTGAAAATTGATCAAAAAATAATTTTTGGTGACCCCATTCTTTTTCATGCAAATCAAATTCAAGTATTTCATGTATATTAGCTTGCCTAATTAAAAAAAAATTCTATCTGATGTAACTAAAATAAATTAAAAATTTTGTTAAAATACGCCAATTTTCCCTATCATTTTAACAAAATTGCTGATTTTTACATGACAGATTTCACTCTGATATGGTCAGTGACCCCTAATTATTATTTCATTTCTTGTAACTATAAGTAATAAAAATATAAAAAAATTCAATCTGGCATTTTTAGACCCTGTATCACCTTATGCATTTTCACATCATACACAAGATACATTTATATAACTAGAGGATGACATGCCCCTAGCTGTGCAAGGAATTTTGTGCCTGTAAGACACATATGATGCAACCCACTAAACACTAACAAGTGTTTTGTTATATTAGTACAGATGGATAACTGAAGGACAGACAGACTGACAAGGTTGAAACAATATGTCCCCTAATTAAAGAAAATCTCCAATTGTTGCACCAATCTGGCATTTTGGAAACATGTCTAAACAACAAATCCTGTGATCCATAGTACCAAGGGGTTGTTACCTACCTGCAGAAGTATTTTGGAATATCAAAACATCATGACAGCACTCTATAAAAATATTTCTGTAATTTCTGTTCTTTTTATACATGTCCTGAATGGTATGAGAAATATGTTTCTCCTCTGAAGAGAGAAAGTTGTTTTCGACCACTGATTGGTTGAAATTTTATGATGATGTCAAATATTTTTGCCATTTAATAAATAGGGTATAATACATGGCAAAATCTGTATCACATGCCGTATCATCCCGAGTTACCAATATCAGCACGAGGGCCTCTGGCCCGAGGCTGATATTGGTAACTCAGGATGATACGTCATGTGATATGGATTTTGCCATGTATTATACAGTTTATCATATATTTAAACAGAGGAATACAAATCCGAAAAATACTGTCAAAAATTGAAATCGGTAACAGAAAATGCATGTATTTTGTGAAGAGGAAAATTTCAAAATGGGTGGAAAGGACTAGATTGATTGATTGATTGAATATTGTTTAACGTCTACTCAGCAATATTTCAGCTATATCAAGACGAGAACAAGTTTGTTGATAAATAATCACTTTGGGGTATGGAAATGGCCATGGGACGGGAAATTCTGACTGCCACTGGAAAAGTAGGGTGAAATCGTCAAGGGCAGGGAATTTAGCCTTGTAGCCGATCACCTACGGACCACCCCAAAAAGAGCTTGCTACAAGGGTTCTTTAACGTGCAGGAAGCGTGGCATTTCTTCCAACATGTGGACCTGAGTTTACATCCCATCCGAAAGATGGGTTGTGTATTTATTAATCCCGCACAACCACGGAATGGTTCCTATTTCTGTATCCCGGGACCCCGGGGTCAGCCTCCGTTTAGGAGGGGTCACACCCCGCAAGCCGGAGATACTGGGTCCTATTTCTATATCCCGGGGTTCCCTCGGGGTCCTCTGTTAGGAAGACTCATACTCCAAGCTCAGAGGATGCTGCGGGCCTATTCTTCAGCCGGGACCGCGCACGGCGGGGAAAGGACTAGAAGTTTTGGACTAAATCTAACATGTAAAGGAAAAAAGTTTGCTAGATTTTTTTAACTGATCCTCACAAAACAATTTCACCCAAAGAAATCTTTGTTACCCTCCTTTATACCAAAAAAATTTTTTGCCCCCNAGATCTCACTATAGACCAAATATGACAAGTCTAGGTGTTATAGTTCCTGAGAAAAGGACTTGAATGTGAAACTATGTCGCAATGTTTATGTGCTTATTGAACCATGAAAACAAGGTCAAGGTCATCCAAAATATATGCTGCTGGAATGGTCATCACTTGGTGGTGCTGTGGACCAAAGATGATGTTTGTATGTATTACCCTTGAAAAGTTATGAAGGTTTTAGAAAAAAGTTTAAGCCGCCGCCGCCGCCGGATTGCTATACCTATGTCTCGCCTTCAGCGACTTTCGTCGCAGGCGAGACAAAAATGCAAAAATTTCGAAAATTTAACGGAAAAAGGGCTATAACTCCGAGATGGGTTTTCAGATTTTCTTCAAAATTGCAGGGCAGGTAGATCTTGCCATGCTGATCATTTTTACCCCGTCAGATTTTTGATATCTGTAACGGTTCTCCAGTTATTGGCCAAATACTGCAATTTACCCCCATGTTCTATTTTTAGCAACGGTGGCCATGTTGTTTGACCTACCGCCTAATCGAACACAATTTTGAGAAGCCATACTCTGGTGATGATTCAGGCCAAGTTTGGTTACATTTGGCCCAGTGGTTTCAGAGGAGAAGATTTTTGAAATTGTTGACAGACGGACGACGGACACATAGTGATGGCAAAAGCTCACATGGCCTTTTAGGCCAGGTGAGCTAAAAAGGGTATGTGATAAAGGGTAAGCCATGCGATAAAGGGTATGCAATAAAGGGTAAGCCATGCGATAAAGGGTATGACGTCATAGTGTGAATATGTATTGAACGTCATTCACTGCATCACATATTCAAAACTAAACATATGATAAACGTTTCTATTATGACGCCATGAAAAAAGTCTGATGACGTCACCCTCAATGAACACATTTATTTCTGATCAGCAGTACAGGGGAACTATGTTTTAGTGCAAAATCTCCTTGAAATCATTAGAGAATATGAAAACATCCTGACAGAGCTGTATACAATATGCATATATTGGTATCCTTACCTTCTTTTGTACTAAGAAATTTCCTCAAATCATGATTGGCAAATGGTGTCTTATTCTATAAAAACAAACAAAAAAATATTATTGAGGGAAGTGTATCTCTCTTAAATAAAATAAAAAAAAAATCTATCTGGTATTTATTTCATATGAAAGTTAAACAATAAGCATGTTCTCAGGGTTCCCTATATATATTCTTTGTAAATGATGCTAAAAAATTCTGAATTTGGTCTATTTTCAAAGCCTGGTAAAAGGAAAAGATGATAGATGACATATCATTTTTATTTTATTTTTGGAACATACAAGTTAAGATCTACAAAATATCATAAAATAGTAAAATTCTGAAATTTTTAATAGGCTTGAACTACCTTAATTTGATTCAGACAAATACATGTACAGTGCACCCTCACCATATCGCCACCTTTGGGACAAGGGAAATTTTTGGCAAAAAGCGAAGGTGGTGATATATCGAAGGAATAAATTACATTGGAACAAGAATAGAATTCCTGGGTGCCCCGCCACTCAAGTAATATATCAGCATACTGTATATGAAATTGCAATATTTTCATACATTCAGGGCTGTTCCAGAATAAAATGTGAGGGGATATAAAAAGAATCGACCACGGCTGATGTTCAAACTTGACCAAGGTATTAATGGTATTAACATTCTGTATAAATTTCATGAAAAATCTGTCAAAATTTGTAGCCCTGAGTGCACCTACAAGGTCAATATTTGGATAAAACGGAGTCATTATCTTGGTCAAAGTCCCATTACTCCGTCAAAAAATCTCGATTGAGGCTGATTTTAGAGGCTGATTTTAGAACTTGACCACGGTATTAGTGGTATAAACATTTGGCATAAATTTCATGAAAATCCATCAAAATTTGTAGGCATGAGAGCACTTACAAGGTCAATTTTTGGATAAAACGGAGTCATGATTTCGGTCAAAGTCCCATAACTCCGTCAAAATGTATCGACCGAGGCTGATTTTGGAACTTGATTGAGGTATTAGTGATAGAAACATTTGGTATAAATTTCATGAGAATCCATCAAAATTTGTAGGCATGAGAGTGCTTACAAGAAAGTGTGACGGACGGAGGAATGAACTGACACATGGACACCCAGCATTTCTATGTCCCCGCTCCGCATTGCCGCAGGGGACAAAAATGGACTTTGAAAAGGGTTGGCAATATGTGAGGGACAGCCATTAAGGAGGGGCGGTATAACGAGGGAGCACTGTAATACACAATCAATTCTAATAGATACTTGATTTTCAAATATCTATTATTTAAAACACAAAGTTCTATCAACTAAAGAGTTAAAGAGAAAATAATTAATGTACCCAAAATACTTTTAAGATGTATCACTGGATAACTAAACAATATAAATACATTGTATCTACTTTGAGAAACTTAACCTGTGATGATTCCTGTTCTTCTAAAGCAAGGAATACACTAGCTCTCAACTGTGCCTGTAAATATAAAATAGTAGGGTGGTTTATCTGAAGTATAGTTGTCAGGGTACCCTTCAACATCTCTTCATACTATCTCGATACAATGCAGAGTTTCTAAAATCAAATGTCTAGAATATAGTGGCAAAACATTTCACAGTATAGGAACCTATACACCTGAAATACCTTAATGATGTTCTAATCTGTGGCCTTTTTATGGCAGATTTCCTGGCTCAATAACGTATTATATTTGCAATTCTTCAATGAACATACCAATATTCCTCAAGTAACACCTATAACAACTCCTTCAAAA
>MJUU01035084.1:0-20130 GCA_002080025.1 Modiolus philippinarum
ATTTGTCCATTTTCCTTTGCCTCAGTTGCACGGTTGAGTGACTTTGAAGGTTAGCTACATAATTTTATGAAAAGCTCACTATATTTAGTCTATTGTTTCATATAGACGGGTGCATACTAATCTTACAACTGTCGTGTAGACTTGACTTCAATTTCATCGTTCATTGACTTTGGAGAGTATTTTAGGTGACACATGACAGTCACCCATTTGTCCATTTTCCTTTGCCTCATTTGCACGATTGAGTGACTTTGAAAGTTAGCTACATAATTTTATGAAAAGCTCACTATATTTAGTCTATTGTTTCATATAGACGGGTGCATACTAATCTTACAACTGTCGTGTAGACTTGACTTCAATTTCATCGTTCATTGACTTTGGAGAGTATTTTAGGTGACACATGACAGTCACCCATTTGTCCATTTTCCTTTGCCTCAGTTGCACGGTTGAGTGACTTTGAAAGTTAGCTACATAATTTTATGAAAAGCTCACTATATTTAGTCTATTGTTCCATATAGACGGGTGCATACTTATCTTACAACTGTCCTGTAGACTTGACTTCAATTTCATCGTTCATTGACTTTGGAGAGTATTTTAGGTGACACATGACAGTCACCCATTTGTCCATTTTCCTTTACCTCAGTTGCACGGTTGAGTGACTTTGAAAGTTAGCTACAGCTCACTATATTTAGTCTATTGTTTCATATAGACGGGTGCATACTAATCTTACAACTGTCGTGTAGACTTGACCTCAATTTCATCGTTCATTGACTTTGCAGACATTTTTTGCACTGAAATTTCTGTGTCTGTCTTTTTAAAATACAAAAATACCGAAGTTGCATACTAATCAGTAAACTTTGTTATGCTGTACACGTGTTTCAAGGAGTTACCTCTCATCAGCAGCATTAGGATTACATTATACGGAAAACCCTTATCCAAAAGTCAAAAAAGAAGTACTCATTGCCAAAAATATCGAAATAGAAGGCCAAATCTAGGACCAAGGACATTCAAATAGTGCCATACACGGAATGAAGCCTCAGTAATTTTAAGGGGTTAGAATTTTGATAAAACAGTAAATTTCTGTTTAACACAAGGTAAGTTTTTCATGTCGGACAAGTCTGGCTATTGGGCTGGTGAAACCTAGAACATATTTAGCATATTGTAACATATATGTACATGCCAGTCTGAAACCTAACATGTTCCTCAGACAGTAAATTCATTGTTCAGTGACATAGCAAGCATATATACATTATGTTTTTTTTTTCTATTATCAAAGATACATTATTATAACAAAATCAATTCAAATGCATTTTTATACTTTTCGACGAAATTTTCAGGCAATGATACATTTGAATGCCATTTTGAGAGATTTTGACCATTTTTGTCTCACCTGCGACGAAAATTCGCGAAGGCGAGACTTAGGAATTGCGTTTCCGGCGGCGGCGGCGGCGCCAACAATGGCAAATAATTGTGAATTAACAAGCTTATGTTAGTTGTAGGTCCCTAGTATTTGATGTGCAGTTACATCTTTATGGGTACAACTCAAATCCCTACTTAGTTTATGGCACTGGCCCCTTATTCACGCATGAACGATCACTTTAAGTTTTTAGCAAGCAATTTGTACAGCCTATACCAGTAGTCCTAGGCACTTGATATTTGACATGCAGTTGCGTCTCTAGGAGTACATACCGATTCAAGGACCAGAATGTGGCCCTGGCCCCTTAGTCACGCATGAACGATCACTAAGTTTTTAGCAAGCAGTTTGTACAGCCTGTATCAGTAGTCCTAGGCACATGATATTTGATACGCAGTTGCGTCATGAGGAGTACATACCGATCCATGCCTAGATGATGACACTGGCCCCTTGCACGGGGCGGTCGAGACAAATCCTGTGTGCACAGTTTATTGTACTTTTTGTTAATATTCGTTGCGTAGGACCTCCAGAACCAATATTTACTAACTACCATTTGGAAGTGCAAATGTTTATACACTCCAAACAAAAATTTGTTTTGGTTCTCCGTTTTCCAAAACACTGTAAAATGTGCAAAATGGACAAAAGGGCTATTTACAGCCATATTCGACTTCAATATGTCAGAAAACAAAGTGTGGCATATATTCATTTTATTTCTAGGAAATGCACCTTGCATGATTTAAGACAACATTTGAGTATATTTTGAACATGACCCAACTTAGGAACAAAATGCACGGCTAAATGGACAATTTTTTTTGACGTGAAGCATGTAAATATTGAGGTGCATCATTTAGCGATTTCAGATTTGTCGGGCTACAATTTCCAGTTTGCCAATACTTGGAGTTTTATCGAAAATTAAATTTTCGTCAAAGATTTCTTGGAATGTATATAATTTGGGGGTTTGAAAATGATAAGTTGTTTTGTGGATGCGATTTTCAGGTTCGTCTGGTGTGTACTTTCTGTTTTGCGCAAAGTTTTGTCTGTCCGCCACTTCACGTTTTTCAATACTTTGATTTTTAGCTGAAATTAAGTTTTTTATTTATTTTGAATTTTGTCCATATAATTTGACATTGATCCTGTAAATGTCCTGATGATATTTCCTTATTTCCTGCATTTCTTAATTCCTGTTGTGAATATGAATAGTCAGTACGAAATATTCTTTTCTAGTAATTTAAATAAAAAAATTCAAAGAATTCTCAAACACCTCTTCAAAAATAATTTTACCCCGAAACAAACGTTCCCTGACCTTGTATACCCATGTAAGATAATCAAGGCAAAGAATTTTCTAGAGTACCTGTGTATTCCCTCCTGTTTACTGAAACATGCTTATTTAAATTCAGCTTTTTGGAAAATTCCAGTATATTCAAGATACAAACTATTATTCTACACCTTATAGGAAAATTCCAGAAAACATAAAAGCATTTCTATCCACAAAACCTTATTTTCGTCAAAGATTTCTTTGCTTGTTAAAGTTGAACTGATTTTGATTATTGAAGCGATTTTAAGGTTCTGTTTTGCAAAAAAACTAAATTTTATTGAAAATGTAATTCTCGTCAAATATTTGTTGACTTTTATCATCGGGAATGATTTGAAATTTGGTTTTGAGCTTAATAGTGATGAATTTCATTGTGTAATAGATTTTTGAATTTGCCAGAGGACCACTTCCTGTTTGCCATTGCTATAAGTGATTTACATGCAGGGATTTTGGGCAATCACTTCCTTTATGCCAATACTATAAAATACTATATATTTTTTTGCAGGGTTTTTAATATTTTAGTTTTTTTTAATACTTATATTTGATGATGCCTACATTTAATAACACTGATTATGAAAACTAAAAAAGACAAAATCGTATAGTTTGTCTCAGACTTGTGTGCTTTTGTGTACTTTTTCACTTACATGAATTACATGTACATATGCAAAACTGTGTAGTGTATGATATGATAAAGTAACAGAATAAAACAACTAGCTACAAGCAGAAATAATTACATTTCATGAGTATTCATTTGAATTCCGCCAATATAATAGGTGAACATCGCTCACGTGGCATATCAATGTGAAGTTGCAATTCCCATGAAACACATTTGATCATATGACCACGTGGCGGACAAATTGGTTAAAAAAGAATCCCATTGTACATGATGTACTAACTTTTTAATAAATTAGTTTTTTTATGATTTGGTTTTTTGTTTTAAAATTTATTTATGGTTTATTTATGGTTTTAAAATGTAATTCTAAGTATTGAATGCATTATTTTGAAGTTTCATAGGGATTATGAAAGTGTTGACCGGGCGCACATTTTCAACATGAAGCGCTACCGCGCTTCATTAAAAATGTGCTTCGGTCAACACTTTCATACCCCAATGAAACTTCAAAATAATGCATTCAATTCTTAAAACGATTTATTTTTATTACAAAAGACAGAAAAGAATTATAAATTTACAAACCCGAGATAAATCTTGGATTATGTCCACACAATTTGACATTGATCCTGTCACTGTCCCTATACTATTTTCCCGAATTCCTGAATTTCATGCTGCATTTCTATTGCTGCTGATGAGAGGTTACTCCTTGAAACACGTGTACAGCATAACGAAATTTACTGTTTTTTATGCAACTTCGATATTTTTTGTATTTTTCATTTTTGAAAATAAATATTCAGTCAGAAATATCATTTTCCAGGAATTCAAATGATTGATTGATTGATTGATTAAATTTTGTTTTACGTCTACTCAGCAATATTTCAGCTATATCAAGACGAGAACAAGTTTGTTAATAAATAATCACTTTGGGGTATGGAAAGGGCCATGGGACGGGAAATTCTGACTGCCATTGGAAAAGAAGGGTGAAATCGTCAAGGGCGGGGAATTTAGCCTTGTAGCCGATCACCTACGGACCACCCCAAAAAGAGCTTGCTACAAGGGTTCTTTAACGTGCAGGAAGCGTGGCATTTCTTCCAACACGTGGACCTGAGTTTACAGTCCATCCGAAAGATGGGTTGTGTATTTATTAATCCCGCACAACCACGGAATGGGTCCTATTTCTATATCCCGGGACCCTCGGGGTCAGCCTCCGTTCAGGAGGGGTCACACCCCGCAAGCCGGAGATACTAGGTCCTATTTCTATATCCCGGGGTTCCCTCGGGGTCCTCTGTTAGGAAGACTCATACTCCAAGCTCAGAGGATGCTGCGGGCCTATTCATAAGCCGGGACCGCGCACGGCGGGGAATTCAAATGAAATATAAATTCAGTAATACATGGTAAAAATAATTTGATAATATCCCAAAGCTAAAAGATAACTGAAAGAATGCTCAAAAACAAAAAAATAATAAGATCCCATACATTCCTTGCCCTTATATACCCATATGGAATAATCCAAACAAAATCTGGAATACACCGGTATCTCCGCCTTTAACTTAAACATACTTATTTGAATTCAGCTTTCTAGAAAATTCCAATATATTCAAGATAGAAACATTTTTTCTTACATCCTCATAAGGAGATTCCAGAAAGATGAATGAAAGGGTATGGAGTAAATGCACATAACACAAAATGTCTACAAAAATATAGTTAAAAACAAGCAAAGGAACAACACTTTTATTGTTGTTCATCATCTTGAAGTCACCATGAGGCCTTCAACAATGAGCTTTGCTCATACCTCATAGTAAGTTCAAGACGGCCCGTAGCACTGGTTTGAGCATAATTCCTTGATAAATGTCCTCTATACACAAAAACCACTCCATTTAAGAGTGCCTTTCAATATAAATTAATTTTAAATGTATGATATAAACAAGTCAATTACAACAATTTTAACAAGCTAACATCTGAAGCGTCGTTTTTATGACTATGAGCAACATGTTGTGATATTGAATGAAAAAAAATTATAATTGAAAATTAATATGATTTGGTCGTGCATATTGTATTGTCGATGAAACACTTTAAAATTGCACAAAAATTTTGTTGAAAATGTTTGTTAAAACTGAACGATTTAAAAGAAGTACGATTCTAATGTACAATTTGAAAATTCACATTGCACCAGGATGCATCCACACTCAACATTATCAAACCTTTCCTAGTTATTGACTCCAAAATATTTATGAAATTTTTAATATCTTAAAATCACTTTGACCTAAATATTTGACCTGATTTCACTTCCATCAATGCATGTGGTTTCCTTTTCTAGTAGTAAAAGTCTCATAGTGATGAGGATTCCTGTATGCATTGCCCTTGGTGACTCTTGCCTTCTGATCAACTACTATAACTGTTCTTGATTTCTTGTTCTTGTCACAGGGTGGATGGTACCTTTTTATTATAATGTCACCCCAGACAATGTCGGGGTGAAATGTTGTTATTCTAAGTTTCTTCTGATTATTATTTTTCTTTTTATTCTTTTCATTCTTCAAATAATTCTTGTCCAAGCGATTATTTTGAAATGGCTGGATGATTTCAAACTTTGCACAAAGTTGGAGCACCATCTGAAGTTTTATTCTTGGCGCTTAAAATTTTCAAAATGGCCGCAATTTCCAAGATGGCCGTCAAAATACGCCAAAATTTCAACTTTGTCCACTTTCCACGAAAATTAATTTCTAGGTAGATTTTGAAGCTGTAAATAAGATTGAATCATCGAATTTTTTGTTGTCTTGGGTGACATCGGCTATTGTTTGCAATTGCAAATCTAGTTTGAAATTCCTAATTGGTATTATAATTTATATTATATATATGCATGATTTGATATAATCTCTAGGTATTTCTAGATTTCTTTCACCAATAGTCCACAATAGGTAGCATTCACTAAAGTACGCACAACGAAATTTGCCGCAGCTTAAATCGCTGTAGCTATTTTGTTTTAAATAACACCCTAATAAAACATATATGTATCATTTTCCAGTTTTTTTTTGCCGCTACTCTTGGTATATTTACCGAAATAATCAAAGTTCAAATAAAAATATTTTCCATAGACCTTCATGTTAATTTCACTCAAATTTTAAAGAAATTCGATATGGGAGTGATTGATGAATGATTTACGCAAACCAACAAACCAATGAAAAGACACCAACTGAATTTGCCGACTGATTACTTATTTGCATATAGGGTGCTTGTTTGTTGTTTATTCGGGTGGCCAGTGAACAAACAGAATTTTGAGTTGTTTACTAATTTACATAAAAATGTTTAGGTAAATCTGAGAATAAGAACCAATATCCAGTTACCATTTACTTTTATTAAAATAAATTTGTTTACAGGTAAAAAGTTTTGGCTGACACTTTGTCCAGTAATTACATAATTAATTTTTTGCTTCGCGATCGAGATTAACTCCCGACCCACGTGTTTTATTTAATCGATAGACCCTAGGGCATTACAACAATAAATACAGGTGTTCAGTTAACCAGGTAATACTCCCACTGTTTTCGACTAAAATTTTCTGTTAAAATAACATAGAAGGGTAATGGAAAACTTTTTAGCCCCTTTTTGTAAAATTATGGTAATGCATGGCATGAAGCGGCAAGAAAATTAGCTTTCCATTGGTCTATGCCATGTCATCCTTTAACATTTACTTAAAAAAGATCTTTTGAGAAAAGTCGCGGCATATTTCGTTGTTGCTACATTAGTGATAAATGTGTCCAGTAAAAATGTATGTGATTTATTGTTTATGGCTGTTTTATTTTGTTTTATAATACTAGTGATTGTACTGATTTTGCTCTGCATAGGCCCTTGATAGGAAAAACAGATTTTTCTTTATTTGATTTGGAAGTAAACTTTCTGAAATACATGTGTATTTGAAAACCAAATTGTTTTTTTTCTTTTTCTACTTGTTATTTAATGTTACTGGTATTTTCATTAATATTTTTACAGTTCTGCAATGCTTAATGCTTTAGTACCATTTTATAATGTAAACAATCATAGTCAAAATCATTGTAAATGCTTGATTAACTCGTATTGCTTTGAATTGAAAGGTGATATATACCTTAAGACCACATATTTTCAGTAAAACATTATATTTCTCCTTTTGTGATTTTTATGAATCTGAATGGTACAGAACTAAAACATATTTCTTGGAATATATTAAACTCTAACATGCAACCACTAAAACAATTGAAAATGATAATGAATAAGCACATTTATTTGAATATCTAAAAAAGAATAATTTTTGACAGGTCAAGTGAATTTTAACGATAGGTAATAGCAAACCTTTTTTGCTTTGTTTCTTATTCTGTTTAGATCATGTAGATATATGCCAATCAACAATCAACAAATAGTTTTTATAATAACTTTATCAAATAGAAAAAATGTAGAAAGATCATGAATTAAAAATCGGTGAAATATTTAAGCCTTTCAAAAGTTGCCCCTAATTCCAAAATTGTCACAAAAGTTGTTTTGAACATAATAATAAAAAATACAACCAAGAACTAAAAAACTACGGCGACTAAAAATAATTATACCCCTCCCGCTTTGCGGAAGGTATATAGTGTTTATGGTGTCCGTCCGTCCTTCCGTTCTTCCGTCCGTCCGTCTTTCTGTACCCAAAAGTTGGTATCCACTACTTCTCCTTAACTATTGATTGGAATTTCATGAAACTTATGCAGGAGCTTAATTATATATTGTAGATGTGCACTACGCTTTTTGTTTTCCAATAATTCCTTTTTTCAGATTTTTGACATGTTTTGGACTTAGTCATTTTAACTCAATGCAGACCATATGCATAATATGATGACCACCTGGTATCCACTACTCCTCTCAAACCACTGATTAGAGTTTCATGAAACTTATGTGGGAGCATAATTACATATCGAAGATAGATGTGCACTACGCTTTTTGTTTTCCAATAATGCCTTTTTTACAGATTTTTGACATGTTTTGGATTTTGTCATTTTAGCTCAATGCAAACCAAATGCATTATATGGTGACCACCTGGTATCCACTACTCCTCTCAAACCACTGATCAGAATTTCATGAAAATTATGTAGGAAATTACTTGAACTTTCGTGCCGATATAATATTTGGAGAAAATAAATATCGCCATTTTTCAAAACATGTTCTGTAGAAAATCTGAACTTTAATATTACCGTTAACATTATTTGGCCTAATGTTTCACCTTTAATTGTCATAAAGATATACCCATTCCTACCCTGCAACAGTATTTCAGTATGTAGCCCTCCCTATTTTGTTCATATAGTTTTTTGTACTTTTTAACGATTACCACACCTATTTTGAATAAGAATACACTTGATAAACTTAAATACATCCATTTTACAATTTGTTGATATAATTTAGTTATTGGTATAATTTTCAAATTTATGATAAAATTATCTATAATTTTATAGGAATTGCTTATATACTGCTTAACCTATAATATATAACAATTATTGAGGATCATGTGAATGTGAATTGTTATTTTAATCGTACTTAGCTCAGAACAATCGCAGGAAATCAACTCTAAAATAATACTGAAAGCTTATTCATTTGTTGCCAGACAATAAATCGACGTTGTTGGCAACGCCAGTTTGCAAGGACTGGTTCGCCACCATCGGATTATCTCACCTGTGTCTTATCCAATGGTCGATGTAGCCATGTATACAAACTTCTTTTTGAGGTTTTTGTTTGGTCTGCTGCACGTGCTGATATTGATTACAGGTAAGAATTGTTTATACAAGTTTTTTTTTGTTATTTAAACAATGTCAAATTTCGGGACAACAAAATAATATATTGGTATATAGTGTATCTTCTGCAGTAAATCAGTTACATGATCAAAATAACTATTTCCTGGAAAAAAGTGCTTACTAAAGAGTCACAAATAAGGAAATCAACGCCTCTGTGTTTTTAATTTTCATTATTAACATTTTATTCAGTGTGCGCTATTCTTCAGGATGCCAACTTAATTTGTCCAAAAATTATACCGAGCGTGTCCCGAGATTAAAATAAAACGAGACTTCTGAGTCGTGTTCAAACCGGAATACATTTCTGATATTATACGAAAAAAATCAATACATCAATACATTGAGAGGGAATCACTAATTAACGAACACTGTTGAGCTAAGAGTGGATTATATTCAATCTTGTAGCGTTTCAGGTAAATTGTTTTCGTCAATTAAAAATTTTGTTAAGGACTTGTCATGTAGTAACAATTAATATACTTTAATTTCATAGATACATGTATATTGCTTTATATGTGGTATATATTTATTTTAATACATCGAGAATCCAGTCACTCCGTCTCACTGGTATTTGAGGGAATCGTTTCTACCTTCAATTACACGAGAGTTCCTATCTCGAGAGTGGCGCTCATGACCAAGATATTCTTTGTGCAGCAAATAGTCCTAAAATGTATAACTAGAGCAGCGTAATCTACATTGAATATAAGGGAAATAAAAAATACTGGATTTATGCTGTACAGTCAAATATTAGAATTCATCACATTAATTTGATATTTTATTGTTTATTACCACTGGGCATATACCTCTGTAGGCGTACTGTTAGTCCCCTAGCGTATTCACTAACCCTGTAGTCGGTACCCGAAAACTGATTTTATTTGGAGAATTGCAAAAATTTAAAAATAAGGAGTATCTCTCGTACATACCTCTGTCCCTAGCCGAATCTGGCTTCCAGTTTAAATTATATTGCTTATTTTTTCTGTATTAACGTTACACATATTTCGATTGATGGTCTTCAAAATATTTGATTTAATCTGCCAAGATGAAGAAAAATGGCAACAAAAATTTACAGTAACATTGATATTTTATTATTATTACAACTGTACCGATGCCTCTTGCTGCATGGTGCATTGTTACTCTCCATATTTTTAGCAACCCAATAGTTGGTATTTTTGGTGCTTACGTGAAAACTTATTTTATTTTGAGACCTTGCAGTATGTAAATTAAAAAGAAAATGCTTGACACTAAGGAGTATCTCCCTCGTGCATAGCTCTGTCCTTAGCTGGTTTTGGCTCCCATTTAGATTTGGTTATTTGTTCTCTATCAGCTTGACACATATTTCGATTTATGGTCCTCAAAATATTTGATTTGATGTTAACTAGAGAGACATGAGTTGTCAAAATAGCAATGTGAAAAAAACAAAATTTACAGTAACTTTGATATTTTGTAACCGTGCGATGCCTCTGATGGTGCATTATTCCTTTCCATATTTTGTAGCAATCCAATAGTTGGTATTTTTGTGCTGACGCGAAAACCGATTATTTTATCTTGAGACTTGATATATCTAAATTGATAAAAAAAAATTGTTTGACACTAAGGAGTATCTCCCTTGTGCAAAGCTCTGTCCCTAGCTGATTTTGTCTCCCCATTTAGATTGGTTATTTGTTCTCTTTCAACCTGACATTCTATTTCCCTTCATGGTCTACACAATATTTGATTTAATCTGCAGTGAAGAGACATAAGTTGTCGAAATGGCAATATGCAAAAACAAAATTTGAAGTAACTTTGGTATTTTGTTATTTATTAAAACTTTGCCGATGCATCTGCTGATGCACTGTTATTCCCCGAGGGTATTCCCCAACCAAGTAGTCAGCACTTTGGTGCATAGCCGAAAACCGGATTTATTTTTAAATTTTATATATCAAAATTTTAGAAAAATTTGTTTGACACCAAGGAGTTTTCCCCTATAGTGTATAGATCTATCCTTAGCTTAATTTTGGCTGCCTATTGGTTATTTGTTTTCTATCAATTTTACGCATATTCCGATGTATTGTCTTCAAAATATTTGATTTCCTCTGCACTTGTGAGACATAAGTTGCCGAAATGGCTTATGCAGAAACTGAAATTTACAGTAACTTTGGTATTTTTTTATTTATTATAATACGAATTCAGAAAACAATATTTGAAAATCCGTGTGAAAAGCATACTGTCATTTCCGTAATTTTTTTTTGCTTTAAAATCTTATTTCTATCTTTGAAACAGATAAAAAAGAATCATTCTTCAATGAAATTATAAAAGTTAACAGCGTTGTGATTGAAAGAAAACAAATAAAACCAACATTTCTTTTGCATTTTAAGGCAGTTTCAAAAATTAAATTAAAATTTCTGGGAAAGTGAGACAGAAAAGATCTCCTTTGATTTTGAATACATGAGATTTTGCAAGAAATGTTCTTAATCTCCCGCTTCACATCTACCGCAAAGATGACAAATATCCTTTTCGGACTTGTTCATCCTAAAAAGAAAACAAATAACCTTCTTCCGATCCAAAATTTGTTGTTTTTTTGTTTGTGTTATCAAAGCAAATAACTAAATACCGAACTTACTGTAAATTTAAATTCTGCCTATCACAATTCCGACAACTTATGTCTCTTCAGTGCAGATAAAATCAAAATATTTTGAAAGACCATCAATTCAAAGATGTTTAAAAAACTGATAAGAGAACAACTTACCAATATGATCTAAATGGAAAACCAAAATCTGCATAGGAGAGAGTTCAGAGATACTCGTTGGCTTTCAAAAAAATTTGTAAAAAAAAAGTTTGAGATATTGCAAGTTCCAAAATAAAAGTACTAAGAACTAAATACCAAAGTTACTGAGAATTTACTTTCTGCATATGCGCATTTCGACAACTTATGTCTCTTCAATGCAGATAAAAATCTAAACGTTTGGAAGACCATAAGCTCAAAGATGTTTAAAAACTGATAGAGAACAAAAAAGCAAATATAATCTAAATGTAAAGTCAAAATCAGCTAAGGATAGAGCTTTGCTACTTAAAGGATGCCGAATACTATCGAAGACTAACAGTCCACAAGCAGGGGCATCGACCCAGTGGTAACAAATAACTAAATACTAGGACCGAAATTTCTGTAAATTTAGTTTCTGCTCGTTGCCATTTCGACAACTAATGTCTCTTTATTGCAGATAAAATCTAAACATTAAAACATTTGGAAGACCATTAATTCAGACATGTTTAAAAACTAATAGAGATTATATATTCAAAAGTTCTAAATGGAAAGCCAAAATTAGCTAAGGACAGAGCTTTGTATGAGGGAGATACTCCTTGCCTTTAACAAAAATTGTAAAAATTACAAGTCTTCAAATAAAATCGGCTTCGAGTCAGCACTAAATTATTTACTACTGGGCTGGTGAATACCCTCGGGGACTAACAGACCACCAGGAGAGGCATCGATCCAGTTGTAACAAATTAATTAATTTTCTGTAAATTTAATTTAAGCATATTACCATTTCGACAACTTATGTCTCATCAGTGCCGATAAAATTTAAACATTTGGAAGACCATAAACTCAGACATGTTTAAAAATTGATAAAGAGCAAATAACAATCTACACGGAAAGCCAAAATCAGCTAAGGACAGAGCTTTGTATGAGGTGAAAACAAAATTATTTTTATAATAAAAGCCATGTAAAAAAAATGAAGATTTTATCCAATGTTTTGACTATGAGCGGGCAGCAGAATTTTATTGTTTATTTTTTTTATCAGATATAGTGAAAAAAAATTGAAGACAATGTAAACAAAGACCTCTATTTGGCATAAAAAAATTGAAGTCAAATATGCTAGTAAAATTACTGCTAAAACCTTTTGAAAAATCAAATTTGGAAAAAAAACAAAAAAGATGCTTTTTATTTTTTTTAAATAATGTAGCGTATTAACCTACACATAAATAAGATATTAATTAACCATTTTCAGAAAAAATAATCAATATCGACCATTTTCTGGATATATTTCAGAATAGCATACATTGGCCACATTCTTTGACAAAATGGAATCTATTCTTAAACATCTGCGAAATTTAATTCTGGGCAATTATGCGGCTACATTCATTTCTAATAAAAACTGTGTGAAATATTACAAATTGCCCCGCCGGAGATAAACTTGGACACACCAGTTGACCTCTATTGGGAACGTACGAGTCTTCCCTCGACCAGGACAACCCCACTTGATGACCATATCTTCAGTAGAGCGGTCCGGAGTACCTGATCACAGTGGCCCTGAAAAGGAACTTTTTTTTGAAGTCAGGAAGAGAAAAAGACCAACTTTAGTTGGAATGACAGTACAACGGGCGCAATACCCCAAGCGGGTAGCCGCCGTCACAACTCAATTACTACTACTACTACAAATTGTATCTCATTTTTAACGTAACAATCTATTGTGCCATATTTATTGAGCTACTTGAACAAAAAAATATGCAAGATGTCAACCAATGTTAATATTTGGCAAAAAAATGGCGGTAAAATTCCCGAGCCTGAAAGACTTGCACTTTTGGCAAATACCCCGACGTTCATGATATATCTTTAATAACACCAAATATCTTTATCGTTAAAGCGCACAGATGCAATGGCTATCAGTAACCAATCAGAATGATGCTTACTTACGTAAGGTGTAATAAAAACACAAATACAAAAGTCAATGAAATGGTTAAGAATTTCACTGACTGCTGTATGTTTGTATCATAAAACCACCTCGCAACACTTATTTTGTGTAATGTTTTAAACAGTTGTTGTGGACCCTCTTGAATAACTAACAACGACTAAATTTGTAAAATTCTGAATTTTGTAGATTGTATAGTGCTAAAATACGCCCTTAGCGTACTCCCTCCTTTGAAGAAAATTGCAAAAAATGAACAAAAAATAAAACTAAAAATTTTTATGGTCTGGGGGAAATGAAGAGATATGATTGTTTATTATTGTGGCTTGAAACAGTCCAGTTATTTGGAATAACCTTAAGTAATGCCTTTGTCTGTTGACAATGATTATTTATTTTTTTAAATTTGTAGCGAGTTCTTCAAAAGAAATAATTGAAATCAAGACAGAGACGAAAGCAGATATCTTTTCAACCAACTATCCCCAGCCCTACCCACCAGGAGAGGACAAAGAATGGCGTATAGCACACTACTACGGGAGGTGGTTGGTAACACTGCAAGATGTCCACATCGAGGAATCACCAGGGTGCATGAAGGACTACCTTGAAATTCGAGAAAACAATACGTGAGCATTGCCAAGTTTGGATGGAAATTTTGCATCATTCTTTATGTTTTTTTTCCTTATGGGCTCCAACAATGTCTTTTTGGACAAATTTTCAAAATATATTTTGATTGCAGAAATTATTTTTATTAAAACATAAACAATAGGTGCAATTTTCTTTTTTTGCATGAAAATGGTACTTAGAACTTAAGAATGTGGTTTGAATACTTATTCTGTTTGTCGCATTATTTTGCTAATTTAGAAAAGCATATATCATGATAATAATTCTTTAATTTTATTTAGTACAACCTAGTACTAGACCTTATCATAAATTAGAAAATCTAGACTTTATCTTATTATTTGAATAATGCCAACTTTTATATAGTATTATCAAACGAAAACTTTCAACTACGATACAAGAAATTTACATATATTTTCGGGAAATGGTTCCTTTGAACATTTTTCTTTGTTTATTTCATGCCATTTTACAAGCAAAATAGTATCGCATTCCCCGGGACCAAAATTTATTTGATTTGAAATACTTAATACTAGCAAAAATGACAAAGCATATTAAAGTGAAATCTTTAAATTCCTTTAAATAAAACAGACTTTAGGCCATGGTTTCGAATTTCGAACCGAATCAAAAATAAATTGATAAGTTATAATATAAGGAACAGTTGTAATAGTCTGCAGTTTTTTTCTTTGTTTGTTGTTTTTAGTTTTTAATTTTTACGTTCTCAAGATTTGTCTTAGTCTTATTTGGTTGTTTGGTTTTTATTTGTTTTTCCCTTTTTTTGTGTGTGTGTTTGTCTTTTTATTTTTATTTAATTATTTATTTATTTTTTTTGTTCTCAAGATTTGGCTTATTTCAATGTCCATGACAACTAATCTTTATTTGATCATTTTACCGACCGGCAATTCAACAAAAAAACGCACCAAGGCAACAAATGTGTTACAGACTTATTCCTGTCAAGGTCCATCCAAAAGTTCTTTTCCATTCCAAAACTATTTGCATTTAACATAAACTGTTTCATGTAAAATACTTTTTTAAATGTTTTAATTGTTAAAAGTGAAAACCTTATACGTTGAAATGACTACAGTCCACCTCGTTCCCTATCGTATTGTCCTTGTAATCTTGTTTCCACTTATGTCTGTATTTCAATTGCAGAAGACCTAAGCGTTTCTGTGGAAGAAAGGTCAAACAAGATATTATTTCGACAAGTTCCAATGTGACAGTGTATTTCCATTCGGATGATACTGAAGAAAGAACAGGATTTAGACTGACTGTTAAACGTATGCTGGATGAAGGTATGTGTTGCTTCACTGAAAAAAGGAAGAAAAGAAATTTAACACTTCTATCTATTACTTTGGGAGCTAAAATTAATTTACCTGTATCATTTTTTTTTTGTTTTTGGTTTAATAGTTGACTGATTTGTTTGCTCTTTATTGGGGCATTTTAGCATATTGTTCCTCGTTTTCAAACGTCGATTTTGATATGACGTGTCTAAAACGATTTGTGCCAACCCGTCGTAAAATAGTTATATATTCATATATGTTCCGAGATCCCCAAACAATATAAATAAGACTGCTTATAAATATTTTGATTTTTACGATTGTATCGCATGTTGCCGCTGAAGTAATTTTTGTACAAAACCGTGCAAAATTAAGTTGAAAAATTTCCGTTTGCAACATTTCAAAAGTTGTGTTTTTGACATCCACGTGACGTACTCACATTTTCCAAATTTTCTAGGTCATCAGAACATTTTGACAAAATACACCAAATGTTCTGTCCTGATACCTAAAATTTATGCCATTTATTATCTGCTAACGGATCTACAAAATATTAAAGTTACTGTAAATTTAGTTTCAGCAAATGGCCATTACGAAAGTTATATACCGAATGAAGGGATATAGAGTAAATATACAGGGAAACGGGACAGATAAAGGGAGGTTTGGGTACCCATAAACCGGTTTAACCCTACCGCTGGCTTTTGCTAGTGCCGGTACCAAGTCCGACTGTCCCGAGTTCCTATCGTTGTCTACGTTTTTTTTGTCTTATTCGTGTTCTTCGTGTGTAGTTCCATAGCAGATTGTGGCATGTAATTATAATTTTCAGCCATTGTAGGTGTTTCCTGTTATCCTTCTTTTTTCATGAGACAAAGTACATGGTAGAACCAAGCAATGGAACATCGCTTTTATTGTTGTTCTTCATCATGAAGTCACATGTCTCTTTAGTGCAGATCAGTCAAAACATAAGAAGACCGTTAATCGAAAGAAATGTGAAAGCTGACAGAAAACATATAACCAAAAGGATCTTAATAAAAAGCCCAAAATACATAAGGACTGAACTATGCAAATAAGTGGGAGATACCAATTGCTTCCAAACAAAATTTTCAAGTAAAATTCGTTTTTGGGCCAGCCCGAGGTATTGAATGTTGGGTTGATAACTTAAAGTCCGCCAGCAGAGGCATCGGTCCGGTGGTAATGAATATCTAAGTACAGCAGTTATGATAAAGTTAGTTCTAAAGATCGGCATTTTGACAACTACTGTCTCTTAAGTGCAAATCAGATCAAATGACTAAATACCGAAGTTACTGTGAATATGCGCATTTCGACAACTTGTGTCTCTTCAGTGCAGATAAAATCTAAACGTTTGGAAGACCAAAAGCTCAAAGATGTTTAAAAACTGATAGAGAACAAATAACCAATATGATCTAAATGTAAAGCAATGCTCAGAAGACAAAGCTTAAAGAGAACAATTACGAAAAGCACTGAACATAGAGCAAAAATCAACTAAGAACGGAGCTTTGGGGGAGGCAGATACTCCTTAGTTTTAATTTTGATAAATTCAAAAATTAGATATTGCAAGTATTTCATAAAAATATAACATGTAATGGACTTTGATGCAAGCCATCTTCTCAGATAGATATTGAAAATGTTTGATAAAAGTATAATTCAATTCATTTCAATTCAATATGTTATTGCCATTGTACATATATATGGAAGGGGTGTTGGTGACACGCTTTTGAGAAATGCGAAAAATGTTTTTTAAAAAAATGGGAAGTTTGAAAAAGCAACAAATGGGAAGTGAGCAAAACGATACAAAGTTGTCGGAATTGGCAAAAGAGGCCCATAATGTGGGAATTAGGGAAAAAATGTCTAGAATGTGGAAAATGGGAAAACGTGTCACCCCCTCATATATATGTATGTAACATAAATTTTAATTCAAACAAGTGAAGTACAAAATTAAAAACATTGTACAAAAGCAAATAACTAAATACCGAAGTTACTGTGAATTTATTTTCTGCATATGCGCATTTCGACAACTTATGTCTCTTCGGTGCAGATAAAATCTAAACTTTGGAAGACCATTAACTCAAAGATGTTCAAAAACTGATAGAGAACAAATAACCAATATGATCTAAATGTAAAGCCAAAATCAGCTACGGACAGAGCTTTGCATGAGGGAGATACTCCTTAGTTTCAACAAAATTTACAAAAATTTAGATATTGCAAGGTTTCAAATAGAATCGGCTTTCGGCAAACAAAACAAGTAAATATTTCAAGAGCTCCCTGTCTTCAGCCTGGGTAACTGTTTTAAAAAGGAACCTAGTTTGTTCACATGATTAGGAGAGTTTACATCGGTTGAAGATATTATTTACATTACCTAAATCAGATAATGAACAAAAATTTGTGTCTTCATTTTGAAAAAAAAGATCAAAATAGTGTTTTCTTGTGGCATTATTATAATTGATATTGAACTAGTTTCATTCTCTTTTTTTTCATTTTCAAAAAAAGTTCTTTTTTCTCTTGGAATTTGTATATATCTCCCCTTTTTAATGAATAAAAAAATATGTTGATGCAAGCTGTCTTCCCAAATCGAGTGTCACCTCCAACAAACCGGTGAACGGGTTCGTTTAATCCTTACTTTGGCATGACAGCTATGATTTGAAAATGTAAAACTTGCTTTCCAATACTTAAATCAGTTCGATATACTTTTTTTTCGCATGACATTTTTCCGTATGCAGACACTTGAAAGTTTTCCTGTTTATTTATCACTAGACAACGTAATTGCATCCAATCTTGACCTATTTGATATTTGTTTCCTTAACAAACTTGATATCTTTTCAATTATTGTGACACTTATTGTTCATTTCCCAATTATCTATTTTTCAGTTACATAATTTTGTTGCTCAGTTATATGACCGATTATGGTGGCATCGACCCTGTTTTAATAAATAACAAACGCCGAAGTTGCTGTAAATTTACTTTCTGCAAATGGCCATTTCGATAACTTATGTCTTTTCAGTGGTGTTAGAATGAGACGAATTGAAGAAAACCAAAGCCAAAATATGTATAAAGGTAGACGGATAACAAATAACCAATAGGACCAAATTAGAAAGCTAAAATCAGCCAATGACAGAAAAAGATACTTCTTCGTTTAAGAATATTTTCAAAAATTTAGATGTTGCGATGTTTTTGACCAAATCGGTATTTTATCGGACTTGAAATAATAGTCCACCACAAGAGGCATTGACCCAGTGGTAGTAAAAAACCGCATACCGACGTTACAGTCAATTTTAATTTTTTTCAAATAATATGCTTAAGATAAGGAATTTTAATAACTAAGGAGTATCTGTCTCTGTTCTTAACTTATTTTAGCCTTAATGTTATTTGTTTTCTATCAGCTTTTACATGTGTTTTGATGTTGGTCTTTATACAGAATCAATGAAAGGATATGGAATAAATACCCATGAAAAAAAGTCTACAAATACATGGTAAAACCAAGCAATGCAACAACCCTTATGTTGTTGTTTTTCATCTTACCATCTCCATGAGGCCTTAGTAAGTTCACGAGAGCCTCTAGCACCAGTATTTTATTTAATTTATTGCTAATGTCAAAAAGGCTACATCCAAGTTTGCTATTAGTCATGGATGTTGCACTGAAGAAACATAAATTTTTGAAACTGCCATTTTGCATAACTTACATTGATTGCAAGTCTATATTTAAATATTATTTTATGTGTGCATTCTGATTGGTTCATTTGGCGTCACATGACATTATGTAATTATGGTGAAAGCCTGATATTTCCATAAATAGTGCGTGACGTTCTATACTTTGGAAACGTCAGGTTTTCAACATATTTTTTATGATAACATACCGAACGTTATGTGCTAATTAAAACAAGAATAACTTCATAAAATAATATAACAATTAAAGCATGTCAAGTTCGGTCAATACATTGATTTATAGACCTGATTAGAGAATACTGACCTCAGTGTGCGTCTTCGGTCTATATGGTGAATAAAAGGATATGGAGTAAATGCACATGAGACAAAGTCTCTACAAATACATTGTAAAAAAACAAGCAAAGGAACAACGCTTTTATTGTTGTTCTTCATCTTGAAGTCACCATGAAGCCTTCAACAATGAGCTTTGCTCATACCTCATAGTAAGTTTAAGACGGCCCCTAGCACCGGTTTAAGCGGAATTCTTTGCTAATTGTCGAGCAACGCTACATCCATGTCTTCATTGGTCATGGTTGCGGGATTGTCAACAAACATCAATTAAACTGGCAAAGTGTTTTTTGCAATCACTTTCATCCTTTGCCCGACAAAAGCACTAGTGTCTTAAGCTAGTGGACGATTACAACAAATAGACAAACACAGGGCACTCATCAAGTCGAATGTAAGAAAACTTGGCGTTATAAAATAGTGAGATGTGGGCACTCAAAACAGGTGGTCAGGATTACATTT
>MJUU01035084.1:20194-51701 GCA_002080025.1 Modiolus philippinarum
TATCGTTTATGTATCGGATCGTGGGATGGCATATTGAAAAGTAAAAAAGAATTGATTTTGTTTGCCTCTTGTCTGAAAGATATATCTAAATTTCAGTACATGTCTTTATCATGTACCGTTATTACAATTCTCGGATTATGTAAGTCACAATACAAATTAACTATGATTATATTTTTGTTGTTAATTATGTCGGGAACAGTTCATCCGAATCCCGGGCCAGTAAACCATGACCTTGCCATATGTCATTTAAACTGTCGTAGTTTGTACGCTCTCGACAAAGAAGTGAATAGTAATACAGTTAAGTTAGAAGAAATTGAATCTGTTTTGTGTAAAAAAAAGAGTGTTTCGACGTTATATGCATGTCAGAAACGTGGTTATCTAGTAAAATATCCGATGAAGAAATACACATTCATGATTATACCGTTTATAGACATGATCGCGATAACCAATCGGGCTACGGAGGTGTTTGTATATATGCGTCTGATCGTTTACAATCGGAACGTGATTCGTGGTCTTGAACTCGTGTGGGTTGAAATAAAAACTTCAAGCTCTAAAATTATGATTGGTTCATGTTACAGACCACCAAACCAGAGGTCCAACGAAAAAGAAAGGTTTTTATTTTTATTACAAGAATCTTTAGACTCGGTGAGACAATTGCTACCAGATGCAATATTGATATTTGGTGATTTTAACGACAAATGCCAAAACTGGTTTGATGATCATTCCCAAAGTGAATTGGGTAAAAATCTTTTTACTTTCTGTGAGTCAAATAATTTTATTCAGTTAATTAATGAACCTACGCGATATACCGAGTCGAGTTCATCTCTGTTAGATCTAATTTTGTTTGATTCTCCCTTCTACATTACTGAATTTGGTGTGTGTCTACCATTAGATAAGCTTGATCATTGTACTACTTACTGCAAATTAAATATTACTATTCCAAAACCAAAGGCTTATAGCCGGGAAGTATGGGACTATAAAACGGCCGACTTCAACGCCATTAATGTGGCTCTTTTTAACGCACCCTTTTCAACTGCTTTTGAAATTTATGATGATATAAATGATATAGTTTCTTACACATATGACTTAATTTCTCTAATACTTCATGACTTAATTCCCCATTAAACTGTTGTAATAAGACCAAAGGACAAACCCTGGATGTCACATGAAGTACGTAGGGCGTTTCGGATTCGGGATAGAGATTTTAAAAAATTTAAGAAAAATCCATCCGATACAAATAAACTTTCTTATATTATCTCTAGACAGGAGGCAAACAGACTCAAACGTGATGCCATGAAACGATATCAAAATGAAATTGTTGAAAAACTTTCAGACCCAAACCTTGAAGCGAAAATTCTGGTCCCTTAGTAAAAATATGTTGGGTTCAAAATCTCAAAGAAATATACCCCCAATATCAAATAACAGTTCAAATGTGAGTGACGATGTAGAAAAAGCAGAATTGTTCAATAACGTATTTGCTTCTCATATGAAGTTAGACCCAATTTACACAAGTTCTCTACCTCCTTTACAGTTGATCTGTCAAAACAAACTCGAGAATATGAAAGTAAATGAGTCAGAAGTCTTAAAAATGTTTCAGTCAATAAATATTCATAAGTCATCTGGTTCTGATGGCTTAAACAATCTCATCTTACATCGATGTGCTCATTCTCTTAGTAAACCTTTTACCAAAATATTCAATTATTCTTTAGCTTAAGGTGTGTTTCCCTCAAAGTGGAAAGTTTCTAACATTTGTCCTGTGTTTAAAAGTGGTGATAAACAAATTATTACCAATTACAGACCTATAGCCTTACTATCGTCAGTCTCCAAATGTCTTGAGAAAATAGTGTACAAGTATTTGTATAATCATTGTGAAGAAAATAATTTACTTATTGAAAACAATAGTGGTTTTAAGCATAATGATTCTACCATTAATTTATTAGTTGATATCACTCACACAATTTATAAATCAATAGACGAAGGCAGGGATGTTTGTGCTGTATTTTTAGACGTTTCGAAAGCAATCGACAAAGTTTGGCATGAGGGTCTGGTTTTTAAAATTAAACAACTTGGTGTAAGTGGTTCAGTTTTAGATTGGTTTCAAAGTTATCTATCTTGTAGGTCTCAGAAAGTAGTAATCAAAGGTAAAAATTCTAGTTCTAAATATATAGGTGCAGGTGTGCCACAAGGATCTATTGTAGGTCCTCTTTTATTTTTGATATATATGAATGATATTAATATTGGTATAGAAAGTAATATTAAACTATTTGCAGATGACACATCGTTGCTTCGAACACTTGTCCATGACCGTGATATAACAACTTTAAATGCTGAAATTGAAAGGTTGACATCTGGGCGAAGCAATGGAGAGTCAACTTCAATGCAAATAAAACCAAATATATGATATTTTCGAAAAAAGTAAAGAAAAAAACATACCCACCTCTGTATCTAAACAATATTAAATTAGAGGAATCAGTTACTCATAAACGTTTAGGCTTATGGTTGACAAACAATCTGTCATGGACTCCTCATATTTTAGAAATATGTAAAAAAGCAAATCGTCGTCTGGATATGATGACTCGTATGAAGAGATTTTTACCACGTTTTTGCTTAGAAACTTTATATAAATCTATGATTAGACCAATTTTGGATTATGGTGATGTTATATATGACAGCTGCAATAATTCTGAATCTGATCTTTTAGAAAAAGTACAACGGCGAGCTCTGGTATTAATTACGGGTGCATTCAAGATTACTTAACATGAAAATCTGTTAAAAGAATTAAATCTAATTAAACTCAAAGACCGAAGAAAGGTAAATCGTCTGACATTGCTTTACAAAATTAAAAATTGTAATTGTCCAAAATATTTGCAAGAAGCATATCCATTAATTAGTCACAATACTGAAAATTATAATTTTAGGAGAGCTTTTCATATTATTCCTCCAGCGTCTAGGACGACAACATATTCATTATTCATTATTAAGTGGACTAAACGACCATTTGTTCAAGTATAATTTAATACCAAGTTGTAGCTGCAATCGTTGTAAGCTTGGTGCAACTGAAACTGTTGATCACTTCTTTCACCATTGTCCGTACTATGATCTAATAAGAAGGGAGCTATTTAATAATGTAGAAAAATTACTGTGTCCGAATGTTAAGTTTGATATATTTGTACTCTATTGTAAGGATTATGTCACCAATATACTGCTATATGGGAGTAAAGATTTATCTGCTTCTCAGAATTGTACAATATTTAATTATGTATTTGATTTTTGATAAAATGCAAACGGTTCTAACGTTCTAGCTTATCAAGATTAGCCATACTTCTTATATGACAAAAAAAAAAAACATTTTATACTGTATGTATGTCTTAAATGTTCTTGTCTTGTATTGTATATATGTCTTGTATGTATCTTGTACTGTCTTGTATTGTATATATGTCTTGTTACTTCTGTTGAGGAAAGCTACTCGTGGCCTTCGGGCTGTTAGCAATCCTCCATAAATAAATAAAGCATTAAAGATTAATTGCAAGTCTATATTTAAATATTTTATATGTGCATTCTGAATGGTTCATTTGGCGTCACATGACATTGTGTAATTATGGTGAAAACCTGATATTTCCATAAATAGTGCGTGACGTTCTATACTTTGGAAACGTCAGGTTTACAACATGTTTTATATGATAACATACCGAACGTTACATGCTAATTAAAACAAGAATAATTTCATAAAATGATATAACAATTAAAGCATGTCAAGTTCGGTCAATACATTGATTTATAGACCTGATTAGAGAATACTGACCTCAGTATGCGTCTTCGGTCAATATGTTCTAGTCAGGTCTGTAAATCCATGTGTTGACCTTGCCTATATTTTTATAATTTTTCAAAAATTCTAAAATTAAATTACAAACCAAAGATAACAACAAACAAATACAATGGCAGAAGATTACAATCACATGCCACAATCCGAAATGGAAGTGTACTAGAAGAACATAGAAACTTTTTTCTTCTTTGATTTTTACTGTGAGTCTTTTTGTGTATTTATTTTTAACCATTCACCACACATAGGGGGAGGGTTTGGATCCAAGAAAACGAGTTAAACCCCGCTGCAAAAGCCAGCGGTAGGGTTAAACCGGTTTATGGGTACCAAAACCTCCCCTTTCTCTATCCCATTTCCCTATAGTATAATAAATATACGAATAAAACCCAATATAGGTAGACTACTAACTCCAGGACCACTATCTTAAAAGAATGGGACAAAACATAATCTGGAAAAATGGGTCAAACAGTAATCGCTGCTAAACTGCCGGCTGGCTCAAGGAACCTAGTCTTCTGGTAAAACACTTTCGCTTGAAAAATCAAACTCGAAACATCCGGAAGGGTTTGATTAAGAGTATTCGTATATTTCAGTAGACATCACCAATATCAGTTAGAGGCCAGTATACTTGTAAAATCTTCAAGACATTTGATTTCAAAGCCAGTTTAACGAATTCCGTCGATATCCACTTTTATGTAAAGAATATAATTTATAAATTATCTTACTTAATTTCAGATGACATCAAGAGAAAACAACAGACGGAAGGTAATATACATCAGTATGTAAACGGAGACGTTTCACATATTTATTATGTTAATTACTTTATTTGCAAATTACACCCATAGGGCCAAGCCAATACAAACATGGTACATACAAACATATGGTTGTAAAAAACAAACCACATCGACATATATAGATTAAAGAAACTTCGGCCAATGTGGACTTTTAAAAAGTCTCCTACTGCTGACAAAAGTTGAGAGTTTGGAATTCAAATTTGTTTTAATTGATTGAGTGGCTGCTCTTGTATAAAAACTGGATACATTAGATTTATTGGTGTAAATATGTCATTTCTACCAGATTTGCTCTTGGTACAATTTAACAAAATATGTCAGTCATTGTCAATGTAATTTTAGCTTCGGTATTTAGAAATTCTGTTATCTCTGATCTCATCAATATGTAAAAGGGATGATTGATAAATATTATTATGCAACGGATATCATTTTACCGTACAAATAGTTACTTTCACGGGTCACAAATTTCGCGATTTTATCCATAATTGTTTGATTTTAGTTTTGCAGATCGAAATATTCGCTATTTCTTATCATTTGCTGTATAAAGTCTCATTCAAATTATTTTTGGTGGAAGGCAATTTTATAGACATTAGAATCACGCTGATAATCTAAAATTATGTACCACTTGTACGGTATAAATAAAAAATAGCTGGGAGGCTCTCACAGCAGATTATTACCCTGCGAAAACATTTTCTACCGAGACAAAGTCGCATTTGATAACCTTTTTCGAGGGGTAACAATCTGATTTGTTACCCTCTCATCTGTTATTTGTTTTAGTAAATTGAATGTATAAAACGTTCCATACAATACTACCATCTGCACAGTATAAAATTGATTATCGCTATGAGTTAGTAACATGCTTCAATGATTCATTGTGTTAGACCAAATTGGTGCATGCCTCTTTATCAACCAGAAGACAAGAAGTTTGTACGAAGTATAAAATTTAAAGCGCTTGATGCTTAATTGTAAAGCTCTAACTTATGACATATATTAAATTAATTATTTGATTGTCAACGTGATGTTGACAAAATAAATCTTGATGAATTTTGGCAAGACAAGGATGATGCTTGTTGGCGTGATCGACTTTGTTCAACACTAGTCCAGTACTTGAACAAACTGATGCAGAAGCATAAACATATATCAAAGGCAATATGTGCTCTCAACACAAAATGTGAATTTGGTCATTTGTCAACCAAAATAATTACAACATCAGCAAATGTTCATATTATGTTTAATAATGTTTTCTTACTGTTTGTATAATGGTATATTTGAAAATCAGCATTTTATTGCAGAAAACAACCAATCAATCAATTAAATAAAAAATCTATTCTAACAATTGAATTCTCTCCCCAGGACATTTACCTTATAATTATTCACTTCTTCAGTAAAGTGCACGAATATAAATTTGACAACTTTAGAAATTGTAAATTGTTCTTTCTGTTTTACAGCTGCACATGCCCAGGTAACTCACAAGAAAGATGAAATTTACGACTCTTGGCTTTTCCAAGTTCTTCTTGGCTCACTTGGATGTGCCATGTTGGTATTCACAGTGCTCATCACATTCTTGTGCTTGGAAATGAGGAAGAAAAGACTTGAAAGAAGACCTAAGCAGCAGTACCTGGTTGGTCAAAGTATCATGCACCATTGGCCTAGAATGAGAAGCGATTCAAAGTCATACGGAAGACAAGACAGCAGCTCCTCTACTGCTCCTCTTACATCAAATGGCCGATATTAAAACCTGGTATACTGTTTCCGATCTTTCGGTTAATATCTTATCATCTATTTTTGAATTTCGCTGTTTATTCATCGCAAAATAAACGGATGATCTTTCATTTCCATATGCTTACCTTTTGTGGAACGATGGAGCGAAAATAAGAGATGAGATTGCGGACGTAATTCCTACTTTTTAAATCATTGGATCAGTTATACATTTTTTTTCATCAAGTACAAATAGTTCAAGATAACATCCATCTCTATGGAGGATATAACCAGTGCACTGCCATGTACATAATTGCTCAATAAATAGTACCAATTTCATGTCCTATAATATGCGATTTTTGTGTGGATTAGAATTAACAAGATGTCGGGACGACTGTTATAAAATGCTAATTATAGGAACATTTTTTAAATGCATGTGAACTTGACTGAGTAAATAAGCACGTTCTTATGACGTCAAGTTGCTTGGCCAGTAAATTGTATACCACCAAAATGTATTCAAAATGTGTATTAACATTATATACATTTACTGTGAAGTGATATTATTCAGAATTGTACTCAAGTATTTTTTGTAGTTTTAATTTGCTTTATATAATTAAGTGTTTCAAGTGAAACCTCATACCAAAATTCTTGCAAGCAACTTAAACTTTTTTACAATTTTTACAAGTTGAAAGAAAAATAAGTCCATTTAAATTCATCAATAGCTATTGTAAATTGATAAATGATGAATGGGAAAGTGTGAAAAGTAAGACTCATCCAAATGTATCCCGTCATTGTCGAGTCTCTACAGTAGCTATTGATCAATTTCAATGGACATTTGTTTCTTTCAGATTGTAAAAAAGTTTTAGTACCTAGCAAGGATTTTTGGTATAAAGTCTCACTTGAAACACTGTAAATGAAAATTTATAAAAGACTTTAAAAAGTTATGTGTGTTGTAAATAATACGTTTTTCTCTTTATTAACGTTTTTTGTCTCTATTAATTTGAAAATACAAAAGCTTCAAATAATTGTCAAATTTTGTTAGAAAACACAAAAAATAATGTAAGCATAAAAAATCATAGGTTGCTAGGTTTTTTAAAGTTTTTGGAAATAGATATGTATTCCGGTATATGTATGAAATCATTGTGGTAAACTCCTCACAGGAAAGGATCTTGATGGAAGCTGTATACTGAGGGTACATAACTTAATTTGTCAGTTGGTAATGGGTCTGGAGCTGGCATGTCAGTTAACTGCTAGTAGTCTCTTGTGATTTCATATTTATGTCCGTATATTAGTTCTTTCGAATTCATTTTCATTTTTCACAGTTGACTCAGTCCTGTTGTCAACTGGATTTTACTGTTGTTTGATTGTTCTTTTGATTTATCACATTGGCTATAGGGGGAAGGTTTGGGCCCAGTAAAACTAGTTTAACCCCGCCGCAGCAGGTTTGCGCCTGTCCTAAGTCAGGGAATTTATTAAGCCTTTGTGTGTCTTGTCTGTTTTCTAGTTTGTTCATTTTATGTCTATGGGAGTCTAGGATGATGTTTTTTTCGCTGAACTTGATTACTCTTTATTTAGGGGCCAACTCCGACCTGCCGTTGAGTGTGGGGTTTCCTCACATGGTGGCTTTGAGTTGTTATTACTCCCCTTTGGGTCGTTGTCTCTTTGACACATTCCCCGTTTCCCTTCTTTTTCCTAAGTTTCAAATAATTGTCAAATTTTGCTAAACAAAAAATAACTTTAGCAAAAAATCATAGGTTGCTAGGTTTTTGTAAAGTTCTTGAAAACAGATATGAACTGAAAGTGTACGTATATTATACAAGTTATTGTTGGAAGTCGGTTGTTTGACTATCACAATGCAATGATTCAACTCACAATTCTTTTCTGTGTTACAAATAACAAAATACCGAAGTTACTGTTAATTTAGTTTCTGTATATGCGCATTTCTACTACTTATGTCTCATCATTGCAAATCAAACCAAAACATTTGGAAGTCTTTTAGCCGAAAAACGTATAAAAGCTGATAAGAAAACAAATGACCAAAAGGAGAAATAGAGCTTGATGGAGATACTTCTTAGTGTTAAACCAATCTCCGAAGATAAGACAAAAACCCAATTTTCTTTTGTAACGCTAATTTGTCTCCTAAAAGTGAGTAAACATTCACGAAACCAAATCAATATACGACAAGACTTTGCAACAAAGGCTGTAGATATTACAAAAATCAAAAAAACAAGAGACATGGCAAAACGAGTATACAGAAAACCAAAGACAAAGACATGAGACGACCAGAAAGCACGGGAATAAAACGATAATATTCAGAACTTTGACACTTGTATAGTTTGAACTACCATGAAATCGCGAATGACATTTGGTTCTTAGGTAGGATAGGCATTCCTGCTCTGCAAACAGTAGACTTTTATTTTTGTTATTCAATTTGCAACCAACAACAAAAATTGATGCAACTTCTGTAACATACATTTGTCGGATTTCGATTTGACCGGCTATATTTAGATTGTACCTTTTTATTTAGAGTAGAAAAATAAGCAGCAGAAATTTCAATCCATAAGCCTGCCATGTCCAACATATTGCTATGGCAAGGCTCACTTGATTAGTTGTAGCTCTGTTCATTGTGATATGGGTCTGTGAGGCGGAAAAATCGATTAATTTGTCAATCCCAAAACGGTTTTAATACTAATTATTTATTGTCGTGTTACTTTGCATTTGGCTTTTTTGTTAATAAATTGGGGAAAAAATTTGTTGGCAAACTGTCAGTTTTTTAAAACTTTCATGATTTCGTGAGAACAGTATCAATGTTGATCAAAAGCATTGTTTAATAGTTTTCACGGAAGTGTACTCCAAGCTTGACCCTTTGCTTTCCTCTTTTGTCCATTCAAATTTGATTGTTTTAAATTTTATGAGAAGTGAATACTCTGAAATCGGAAATTAAACAATTGAATGAAAGCTGTTATGAAAGTGCTTTCACCTGGAGTGGTCAAGGAAAATAACTAGAACATTAAACCATTACAAATGCTTTGTACCCATATGAGCGTAAAGTATGCTCGAAACACATGCTTTTGTAGTATTTTGAATTAACGTGACTTGTAATCGAGTGCCCATTGTGATACAGATGCACATTCCATTTTACAATTGAGATTGACGTAGAAAAGCACAATTGACGGAAAGGCGTCAACAACTTATCATGATAATTGTTTTACACTACGTGAAAGACTTTTTTAGTCAAATGATTCCAATTCTTATATTTACCTCCTCGTTCATTGGTCAGCGTGAATTCTTGATTATTTATCCGGTTCTTGTTTTTGTTGACGTCAGATGCAAGGTTTAACTTAGTGCATTGATATTCAGTTATAAGAATTGAAAGTAATGATAGCAATTTAAAAAATCAATGAATACCCATATTACTGTAAATTTAGTTCCTGCAAATTGATATTTCGACAATTTATGTCTCTTAAGTGGAGATCAATTCAAAACTATTTGGCAGAAATATAAATGGTTAAACTATTGAAGAACTAATAGGATCTAACTGAAATTAAGCATCAACTAAGGACAAGGCTTTACACAAGGAGAATATTCCATAGTTATAAACAGAAATTTTGTAACATTTAGACATTGTAAGTTCCCAAATGAGGCCCAGAAAAAATGTATAAATTCAAGCAGATGTGCCGAAACCAAGTTTAAATAAATATGGAATAAACAAATAGAATAAGTGATAAAAACCGAATAAATCAAATTATTTGACGGGAAAATATATATTTTATCAATTTGGTGATCAAGATAATTCTTTCTGACCGTCGTTTTGTGTATGACTCGAGATCTTATGTTGTTAGAAGCCAAGGTCATCATTGGTTAAATATTTGGTCTATATCTTTATCATTGCACGTCACGATATAACCGAAAAACAGCTGCAGACATCAATTAGATTTTTAAAATCATTCTAGTGGTGAAAGGATAGCTTTAACAATGCATCATAACAAAATTTTTGCCCTTTTATCTGTGGACTACAAGAGAAAAAATTAACGGGAATTTTTTATCTTTAAATTCAGAGGTTGAAGAAAATCAGCAGACACAGTTACAAAAAGGATATTTTGTCTTTTGGATATCTTAGAGACTGAATAGGCGATGCATGTCCATGCTGCAAATAATCTGTGAATACTATGTGGTCAAATACGAATGATTAACTGATGGTTATATATAGGAATAAGTTTTGAAGAATAACATGAAAACATCAGACAAGACATACCGAATTATGAAATTAAAACAATGGCAGTAGAATACCGAAGGAACAAAGCACAAAATTACATAAATCAAAGTCCAGAGACAAGGAAAAAGCAAGAACACAGAAAGACGGAAAACTAACGACACACACAAGCTCTACAAATACAACACTCAAAACTAAAGCACTAACAACGTGAACTCTCATAAAACAGAGCGTCTTGCTCTTGATACATCACTCGTCACACTATAAGTGGGTCAATCTAGAGTAAAGTCAAAATCGGTAATGTCAAATCAATCCGGGAAGACATGTATCTAGCTGGAAATGTCCGTTTTTACATGTGACACCAACATTTCATACTTATCTATGATGTCATGCATGGTGACAGCTATAGAATTTCTGATGGAATGAAAGTAACAACGGGTGATAATACCCTTAACTCGGCAGTTTTTGTGACAGGGCGTTTGACAAAGAATGACAGATAATCAAAGATTTTAGGGTTGTAATGAGCAAATTGATAGAATGATCTAATAACTCAAAATGACATTTCTACGTACGCTGAGAGTCATATCATTGAAGGGAGTGAAAAATTCTTATTTATAGCTTTCCATTTTATTTGATTTTAATGCTGCTGATGAGACACGTGTACGGCATAACAAGTTTTACCGTTTATTATGCAACTTTGGTATTTATTGTATTCTATTATTAAATTGCTCAAATAAAGTCTGATGAGTGTACGTTTGTAGCTGTTGAGGTGGGAAACAAAAAAAATCTTAAGAATATATAATGCTGAGGGGTGACACAGGAAGGGGATTTGGTACCCCAATTCCGACTTCTTTTTCGTTTTTCCATCTCCCCCACTGCTTGTGTTATCCCTATTCCCTATTTTTCATCATTTTCTCCCAAATTTCTTATCTCCCTTTATTCTATTTCCAAAAACCGTGTCCTCTTCAATGCTAAAAACAAAAACAAAACAAAAATTTTTTGTAGTTAATTTCTTTATCAGGGGCTACATGTCTATAATGCGATACTTGGATTACACCGGGAGATATGTAAGTAACAACGAATTGACGATATCGTCTGAATGAGTCCAGTATGGAACATTAAGTGCGAGAAGAAAAAATGGTCTTTCTAACCTCAGGCCGATAAGATTATTGACCTAAATAAAATTGAGAAACTAATACTACATCTGCATTTTGGAATCAATGGTTTAAAGGATAATAGAGAGCCTTTTTGGTGTTAATAGGGTACAACGTAACGATTGTTTATAGATTTTTGCTGCTGGGCACTCACTATAAGAAACATCAATGTTGTTCTAAAGTTAGTGAGACCCAAGCCGTCAATCAAAACACGAATAATCCAAGGAGAATGGCAACATCGGAAACAACAAAGAAACAGAGACACAACATGATTACGACACGGAAAAGAAAAATGAAGACACACACACACACACACACACACACACACACAGATGAACAACACGGACCCAATAAAAAATCATGGGTGAGATCAGGTGCACAGGTAGAGTAAGCATCTCCTGCCTCTTATGAGACACCCGCCGTGTTGAACGTGTCAAATCCGGTAGAGAAAACAACAATTAAGCTTTAAAGGGGAAGATATGTTGTCATCTGGGATACAGATATAAAAAAAAACGGTCCACAAAATGGTGATGTCGGCCGTAAAACTTCTAGAGGGATGACTTCAAGTTTTGGGTAACATTCCCTGGTTTAAGTAGCCTACTTGTAAGCAACTGGGCTCTATCAAGGAAGTCACTGTATAGAACACAGGCTCTTGAATAGCGAATGAGCTGGCAAATGTAAACTCCGTATGGCGGCACTGTCGGGCTGTTGCTACAAAGAAAAGGGAAGTTGACCTTGGAAAAGTGAAGTCATTGCGTTTGTCGTACAGCTTAGTTTGGAGTCTACATCTGTTGTCAATTTCAAGATGAAGGTCAAGGAGTGATCCGCTGTGGAGGTGTCTGTAGAATCCTTAATTTCAAGCTTTTTGGATAGATCAGATGAAGAAAATCACCAAAGCGAGGATTGTTTAGTGACAAAATATCACCTATAAAATGGAAGCCAAAATTGAAGGATTGGGCCAGTTTTTTATCTTTATTTTGAAGAAGCCCTTCGACGAATTCAGCTACATAAGAGTGGAGAAACAGATCAGCTAGGAGAGGTGCATAGTTTGTGCCCATAAGAATTCCGATAGTCTGTTGAAAGCGAGTCCTCCAAACTGGCATGGACAAATATATTGTCGATCAAAAACTCTTAGATCAGAAATTTAAATCACCTCTTCCTCTGTATTTTTTTCTCCGATTCGGAGTTTTTTTCACAAAGTCGGTTTGTTCTCTACCTACAACAATGTAACTATATCTTCGTTCACCGTTCTTAAGTTAGAAACAATCTATTAATTAAACCTTTCAGCTGAGATTTTAGTTGTTCATGAGGAATGGTAGTGTAAAGTGTGGAGAAGTCTAAAGTTTAAATGCTGTTACAGTATGATAATGATCTAAAGTTTAAGATGTCAAGTAGATCTTTGGAGTTTTTCAAAATCCCCATTTGATTTACACCGCTTCTTGAGAAGGAAGAATGACAGTATTTTTATGGTCCTCTGTTACAGCTGTCAAGATTGGGGTAAGCAATTTAGATAAAGGTTTAGTATATTTCATTTGATGGAACGTGGTTCATGGAATTATGGCCCTTTTGCAAGGACATCACGGAGAGACTTGTTTCAATGATATTTAAAAACAACGGCAGTAGAATACCGAAGGAACAAGGGAAGCGATAACTACAAAAATCGAAGTCATAAGGCATGGCAAAAACGGTAACAGATAAAAACAAAGACAAAACAAGGACGTGAGACAGCTACAATGCACGGAAATAAAAAGATAACATTAAGAACTAAGGCACTCATAGTGTGAACTCCCATGAAAACCGGGAGTGACATCAGGTGATCCCGCTAAATGTCCCGCTATGACGTGACCACGATGACTATAGTAAGTGAACAGCGAACCGTCAATCCAAAGCGAATAATCCAAGGACAATGGCAACATCGGAAACAACAAAGAAACAGAGACACAACATGAGTACGGCACAGAAAAAAAAATGAAGACACATACACATAAAGATGAACAACACGGACCCAATAAAAACCATGGGTGAGATCAGATGCACCGGTAGAGTAAGCATCTCCTGCTTCTTATAAGACATCCGTCGTGTTGAACATGCCAAATCCGGTAGTTAAGTCAAATTCGTGAGAGGAAACAACAATTAAGCTTTAAAGGGAAAGATCTGTTGTCATCTGGAAAACAAGGTTTGAGTTACATACCCTTGTTGAAGTAGCCTTTTGTGAGCAACTGTGAATGGTGAATCAGAACATGAACATTATAAAATCGGAGAATTAGAAAAAGGAAGGGAAACGGGGAATTTGTCAAAGAGACAACGACCCAAAGTCGAGTAATAACAGCTCAAATTATTATGCTAATGTACATATTTAATCGTAAAAACACAACCAGTAAACTGACCAACGGACGGCATTAAGACAGGGACCAAGATGTGTATAACATGCCCAGTCTTCTTTGTCTGGAAAGATCAGATATCTAGGCTAGTTAGAGCACCAAACCACTTTCCTTCGTTATCGTTTATATCATTTGGTAAGGTCAAGGATGCAATGTTCGACTATGTTCCCAATATAGAGTGAATTTGATGCGATACTATATCGTTGTTTTTAAGATAGTTTGAAACTTGACTTACGGAATTGTTGTTAAAAATGCTAAAAACTGAAAAAATATCCAGAAAAACTGGAACGTAACTTACATTTTTTACGTAGTAAGGGATATTGACCGGATATTCTTCATGATTCACTCAGATTGGCTTTGGGATCCAATGACCTGAAGATTTTACATATATACTGGCCTCTCACTGATACTGCCGATGTCTACTGAAATCTATGATGATTCTTTACCAAACCCTTCGGGAAGTTTTGAATTATTATTCCATAGTGCGACAGTGTTTTACCAGCAGACTAGGCACCTTGAGCTAGCCGGCAGATTAGCGGCGAGCACTCCTTGACCCATCTTTCTAAATTGCGTTTTGTCTTTTTCTTTCCCTTTTCAAGATTGTGGTCATGGAGTTAGTGGTCTACCTGCATTGGGTTTTATTTGTATGTTTATTATACTATAGAGAAATGGGATAGAGAAAGGGTAGGTTTGGGTACCAATAAAACGGTTTAACTCTATCGCTAGCTGTTGCTAGTGTCAGTACCAAGTCTGGCTATCGCGAGTTCCTATTGTTGTCTATGTTTGTCTTTTGTCATTTTATTGTTTTTCTTGTGCAGTTCCCTGGTGGATTGTGGCATGTGATTGTAATGTTCGGCCATTGTAGGTGCTTTTTGTTATCTTCTCTTCATCAATTAATACAAGAAAGTTATGGGAGTAAGTTAATGACGATATTGCAATTGTCTTGGGATAATACTTTCCTGGACTGACGGTTCGGTTCTCACTAACATAAAAAGAAAGCTAAAATTCTATTAAATGTTCAAGATCTGTACATGTACTAGCACCTCTATTAGCAACTAATTGTTAGTGCTCAATAAAGGAGTAATCAAACTTTTTGAGTAACTATAAATTCAGTTTTCTGCAGGTAAAACTTTTTCTTAAAAAATTGGTCCCTCAGTGCGGATCAGTCCAAAATCAGCTAAGGGCAGGGCGTCACATGAATTCGGATAGTCTATAATTTTAAACAGAATTAAAAAAAAATATCACCTGGTAATTTTCCAAATAAGATCAATTTTTCGGCCATCATCAAAGTACTGATCTACTAGGAAGTTGAATACCTTCTGGGACTAAAATCTATCAGCAGCGACTATGTGAATTCAATTTCTTTAAATGGCCAATTCAACAACTTATTACAAAAACAAGATAACAGTAAACACCTAAAATGGCCAAAAACTACAATCACATGCCACAATTCACAAGCGAACTACACCTGAAAAACAATAATGACGACAAGAGACAAACAAATATAACGATAGGAACTCAGGATAGCCGGACTTGGTACCGGCACTAGCAAAAGCCAGTGGTAGGGTTCAACCGGTTTATGGGTACCCAAACCTCCCCTTTCTCTATCCCGTTTCCCTATAGTATAATAAACATACGAATAAAACCCAATACAGGCAGACTACTAACTCTATGTCATGACCACTATCTTGGAAAAGAAAAGCAGATGACAAAATGTAATTTGGAAAGATGGGTCAAGGAGTTCTCGCCGCTAAACTGCCGGCTAGCTCGAGGAACCTTATCTGCTGGTAAAATACTGTCGCACTACGGAAGAAAAAATCAAACTCAAAACTCGCCGAAGGGTTTGGTAAAGAGTCGTGATGTGTTTCAGTAGCAACGGCAGTATCAGTAAGAGGCCAGTAAATGATTAAGTCCTTTAGGTCACTGGAATTTAAGCCAATCTAACGGATGTGTTTGGAATGTCCCGTCCATAAACAATGTAAGTTACGTCCCACTTTTTCCGGATTTTTTATTAGTTGCTGACATATTTTTTTAAAAATTCCATAAGATAGATGATGAGAAATTGGTAATACGCTGTTTGCGAGTCACAACATATCTAGTTATCAAATGCTCATACCTTCTTTAAAACTTCTTAAAAGTATTTCATAATCTATGAAATACGTAACCTTCTATCTTTTCAGTTCAGGTCAAATCAAACAACGGCAGTAGAATACCGAAGGAACAAGGGAAGCGATGACTACAAAAATCGAAGTCCAAAGACATGGCAAAAACGGTAACAGATAAAAACAAAGACAAAACAAGGATGTGAGACAGCTACAATGCACGGAAATAAAAAGATAACATTAAGAACTAAGGCACTAATAGTGTGAACTCCCATGAAAACTGGGAGTGACATCAGGTGCTCCGGAAGGGTAAGCATGTCCTGCTCCGCTAGCGGCACCCGTCACACTATCAGTGAGTCAATCCAGTGTTGAGTCAAATCCGATTATGTCAAATCCGTGAAGACGTGAAATCTAGCTGAAAATGTCTGTTTTCATTTGGGACACAGACACGTCATATCTGTCAATGATGTCATGGTGACGGCCATAGAATTTCTGAAGGGATGAAAGTAACAAAGGCTGAACAAATCCCTGACTAAGCAGCTTTTGGGACAGTGTTTTTGCTCTAACTTAAAAGTCACAGTATAAACTGCATGCCCGACAGTAACGAATCAACTGTGAAATGTACACTCCATAGGCTGGAGAGGAAGGTATATTGCTGCTCAGAAAGGGAAAGTTCACAATTGGGAAGTTAAAATCATCACGTTTGTCATACAGCTTAGATTTCAAACGTCCATTTTCGTCAATGTGAATTAAGAGATCTAAATACGAAGCTGAAGTAGGTGTATCGGTAGTCTCTTTAATTTCAAGCACATTGGGATAGATCTGGTGTAAATATTCCTTGAATTTTGGATTATTGAGAGAAAGTACATCGTCTATGTAGATGAAGCTGAAATTAAAGGACTGGGCTAAATGTCTTTGTTTTTTCTGTGTAAGCCCTTGTAAAAACTTCGCCTCATACGAAAAAAGGAAGAGATCAGCTAAAAGTGGCGCGCAGTTAGTTCCCATGGGAATCCCGATTGTCTGTTGAAAAACACGGCCTCCAAATTCGACAAAAATATTATCTATTAAAAATTCCAATATCTTGATTACGTCATTCCCAGTGTACTTCTTGTTTGACTCAGTGTGGTTCTTTACAAAATATGTTTTGTCTTTCCCTACTACTAAATAAGTGTATCTACGTTCTCCGTTTTTAGTGCAGAAACATTAAGACGACTTGAATTAAGACGACTTGAATTGAAAGATATAAATACGAGCTGAAAGACATCTTATGATGTTCAGCAAAGTCAGTTAAATCCATATGTATTTAGTGGATGCGCGATTGTCAAACAAAATCCAAATTCACGTTTATAGCAACCCATAGGCTTGATTGTTAGAAAATTTCAAAATAGAATAGGGAAATCTTACTTTTCTACATTCAAATGTATTCTATCTTTACTCAATAATTGTGTACTTTTAAAAGTTTCCATGTCAATTGGAAATAATCCAGGAAGTTATTAACATAAGAATTATTTTTAATGGGTGAAGATGGTCATATGTCGTCTGCTGAATTGTTTGTACTTCCGGTTTTAATAATGGCAATCAGGATAGTCCTTTTTTCAAAATGTAAATAGGGGATGTTGGCAGCGTGGATTCAAACACGTTTATAGCATGATTACACTTCATGGAAAGTACTATCGCTTCAAAGCCACTCCCGGTCACAGTCACTTGAAAATGTAAACTTCTCCATCTCGAATGAATATTATTAATGAAACAAGCTCTTGTGCTACGTATACAGTGAGTGTGATGCGATACTATATAATTATTTTAAGATAAATTGACAGTTAAGCTTGCAATACAAGGGAAGCTATGGGAGAAATTAAAAGAAGCTAAAAGCAAGATCTGTCACCGAATGGCAGCCATTTATATCCCCGTTCAATGAACCATGAATCCCCGGCCTAAATCAATACGGATTCCGCAAATTTAAGTATGTGGACACAATGTAGGTCGGGACAAAATACAAGTGTGGACACAAAACAAGTATGGACACATTGTTATCATCGTTAAGAAACAACTTTTCAACACGGTTCCAATGAAAATATTCTGTTGAAAGCAGACAAAAATACAGAATTCATTTTGATATTTGCATGCACAAAAAAATGTTTTTTCTCATACAGCTTAATTTCACAACATCTACCCTTTGAATTTTTTTCTTCGAAAAATTGTACAGCTTAATTTCACAACATCTACCCTTTGAATTTTTTTCTTCGAAAAATTGTCCAAGTCCAAAAGATCATTGCAAAAAGAATCAACGAAAAGCCAAATTAAGTAATCCCCCCTTCATTGTGTCGGAAAATAATTAAATTCCTTCTTGCAGATCTTCATATATCATCCTTCCTTTGTATCAAGTTTCATCAAAATAATTTTAGTGGTTGAAGAGGAGTTGCGTTTACGAGATCATCCGTGCATAAGAAATCAATGAAACATCTGCAAAATTATCTCCCTTTTCTTGTTTCAGACGATAATTATTTTCCTTTATGCACATGACCAAACAGTGTCCTTTCTTTGTGTAAAGTTTTAACAAAATCCTTCGATCAGTTTAAGAGTTGTGTTACGATATTATCTATGCAGAAGGAATAAATGAAAAGTCAAAGTCAATTAATCTCTTCTTCGGTATTTTGGTATTTCTTCCTGGTTTCAGACAATAATTGCATTCTTAGGAAAAACGAAAGGGTGTGGAATGAATGTACATGTGACAAAAACGCACACTACACATAGCGAACTCCACTTTATCAAGGACACCCCCTCAAGCGAGATCAAGAAGGCCCCTAGCGTGCACTTAAGCGGTATTCTTGACAAAAATTATATCAAGGTCACTCCCTTGCTCCCCACCCGCCATGGAGTGCCAACTTGGGCGATGCTCAGGGTTTTCCAGCAGAAAGCACTTGTATTCTTTCATGTGCATCTTTATATAGTGAACATCTTTTTACAAGTTATTTTTTCAAATTCCTTTAAGTGATTAAAGAGAAGTTGCGCTTACAAGAAGTAAAGTCAGACGGACAGATGAACTTTGTTTTCGGGGATGGGGGTAAAAATCAACATGACTTATTCTTAAAAATACTACAACAAAATAAATTACCAAACAAAACTGTCAAGAATCGAAATCCAGATGAAAAAAGAAACGTAGATGGAAAACCACCAGACGGGTAAAATTTTAAACTGCACATTTGCGGAATCGCTCATTATTTTAGCCAAACAGGGAGTAACCTGGTACAAAACTGGTTCCAAGACGCTGGTAGACGAAGATAGTAATTTCTTCATTTCCATTCAAGTTTCGTTTTTTGTGGGATGGAAATGTTCCTCGTGGATTTCTTTGTCAGTTGAAACGATTTTTTACCTATATGTTGAATAACAACGTAAGATTCGATGGTAGAAAATATCTGTCCCTCGCCCCAACGTTGGATTACGTCATTTTTCCTCCGGTTGACCCCAGATGACCTCGTCGAAATAAAGAGTCAAATCCGGAATGGAAAAGATGGGCAATCCATGTATTTGTACAAGCATTTCAAAAGAAATGCTGGTTTGACCGCTTTTATGGTGTGGTTTTATAAACTAAAACTTCCAATTCATGGGTTGCGCATCGTTTCTAATCCGGATTTGACTCGTCATTTAGACGAGATCATCTGGGGTCAACCGGAGGAAAAATTACATCATCCAACGTTGGAGCAAGGGACAGATATTTTCTACCAGCGAATCTTACGTTGTTATTTAACATATGGGTAAAAATCGTTTTCAACTGACAAAGAAATGTACGAGGAACATTTCAAACCAACAAAAACGAAACTTGGATGGAAATGAAAAAATTACTATCTTCGTCTATCAGCGTCTTGGAACCAGTTTTGTACCAGATTACTCCTTGTTTGGTTAAAATAATGAGCAATCCCGCAAATGCGCAATCGGTGTATACAAGAAAGCTATGTGAGGAAACTAATAAAATCAACTAAATTTTCAAGATTAATGCCACAAAATAAAAATGATAAGGAGTGAAAATTTTAAAGAAGGGTAAATGGGGATAAATAGAATAGAGCATAATGATCCATCAAGTTACAGATATGGAATAATGACCTAAGAGTAGGTGATTTAAGATATGAAGATACCAATCTATCAATTAATTTGTGTAAAATTTTGATTTGAAAAATAAGCAATACATTTTGACAGACAAATACATCGATGGAAACGTAATTGACTCCCCCATTCCATTCCACGGATGGTGACTTTGCCGTCAACAGTAATTTAACACAGCAACCATGTTCCTGTTAGGAGCATTGTTATATATCATTTGACGCAAAATATTTTTGTTAGTGAAAATATTAAGATATTTATTATTTTGAAAACTAAATAATAACTGCCCAAACAGTATCTTTGTTTAAAGGACTTCGTATACAAGGAAGATGCATCTCGATTGCAAACTTTCTTTCAAAAGAATCAGTTAAAATGGAAAATCGTGCATAATGTCCTGAAAAGTGAAACATTTTTAGCTCATTCAATATAACAATTGTAGTAAGAGGAGACTAATAAGAACTATTATCGGCAATATGTACATTTTTCTCTCCGATCTTACTGACTGATATAGTCTGTATCTCCATACTGACCTGATACAAGAAAATATCAGGCAATGACGTCACAAATATGACGTGATGTCTCTTATGACGTTACCAATAAAAAAAATAATGGTAGTTTTGAAGGTCTCGGCAGAAAATATCACTAGTATCAAAGCTCGTCCTTTCAGACTCGCCGCGATACGGTGATATTTTCTGTCTCGACCTTCCAAACTACCATTATTCTATATCTATAGGCGTCTTCAGCAGTCGCTCTGCGTGATAATGGAAAAAACTGTCCAAACAGGTAGAGCCATCCAATTCTTTGGGGGAACCTATTACCTAAAAATTTGATATTACTTATTTAAGGGTTCCACTGAGAGAGAGAGAGAGAGTATAAAAAAAATAATTTTAGTGGACGCCTCACACATATTCCAATGGAACAACAACCAATTATTTAGTTATCAATATTCATATACTAGCAACAGAGAAGCAAATTTTTGCTTTGTCTACAATATTTATTTGTACAAAATTAACAAATATAACATATATACATATCAAATAAAGCGATTCAAATGAACGCCTTTTATGTTGATTTTATTACTTGATACGATATAAATCACTAAGTGAAGAACACTATCTCTTTAAAACTAGTATTCATCTTTAGAGAGTACATTGTTTAACTGACCAATTGATTTATTTATCATTTGGCAATTACTTGTCATCACATAAAAATGAAAGAATATAGGGTAAATACAATAAAATAAACTTTTATTGTAATTCTTCATCTTGAAGTCACCATATCATTTGTCTGAAATTCAATGTAAAAAACATAAAATTAAACAATACACGCCAAAACAAAGTGATTGTAATATTCTCGAAAAATTAATCACTCCCCTTTCCTCATTCAACCTAGAAGCTGGAAATAAGCCATTGGACTTCTTATGGCTACTCTGGGATTCAGCCAACCATGATGACGAACGGTTTTACACAGAATATGTTTTTGACATGTTGTACATATTTGTTAATATAATCAAACACATGTGTTCCATTTTAATTTAATTTATCCAATACTTCAGTCTGAACCTGTCATCTTCGCAGAAACAAACTACGAAAATACACATTTACACACGGTTTCCTGTACATCCTTTAAAACGCATTTGTGATATTTTTCAGCTATATATAGTCATTTGTGATTGGCAAACAAAGAAATAATTAGTGCTTAGATAGAACAGATATTGTAAAGGTCTGAGAAATGAAATGGTTTATAAATTGAGCAAACAATGGCAGTGGACATAATCACAATTGAACATTCAAATACAATATTATAAGATATCCAAAGTGATAAACAAAATATTATAACTTAAAATTGAATACCTTAATTTTATCAGGCCCTACCATATGCATTGTCTGTTATGCCAACAGTGCCTTGATATGAATATATTGTTACATTGATGACTGCGTTAAATGACAATGTTTAAAGCAAACTTATGCTAAATGAAAATTAAATATATACAAATCAAGATATCACCTCATGGTGATTTCAAGATGAAGAACAACAATAAATAGCGTTGTTCCATTGCTTCGTGTTACCGTGCGTTTGTAGAGACATTATCTCATGTACATTTACTCCATATCCCTTCATTGCTTATCAACTCTTGCAATAGTGACTGCTTGTTGCTTATATTTGACTCCTCTCATTTATTCAGTTTTACTCGCTTATCTTTTTCCTGGTTTTTCCCTATCTTCATGCTATCTATTTTTAGTAGCATTCCTTATTTCTATGAAATATAAATATGTTATCATTGATAGACTTATCCTAAACGCATCGAAAATGCAGAATAGTTTGGTTGCTCCTTCAACTTGAAACAATTCGAAAATAACTCATGCGCTTTATGCATATCTCTGTGTTTCAAATTTTAAAAAAAGTAATAACAGTTAATTATAAAACAAAATCTCTTAACTGATTAGTCTTTGTCAAAAATATTTAGTACAAAAAAGTGTTTTGTTTTCGAAGCAAAACAAAGGTTTATTAATCTTCTAACGAGAATAACATCCTTCTACATCATTACGAGCGTAGCTCAAATCAAAACTTCTGTGAACTAACAAATGATTTACCCGATCACAAAGAGTATGGTGAATTCCTAAAATTATTGAACTGTTTTTTCTCATTATCGATATCTTAAGTATAGTTTTAAAGCAGCATATTTTATTAAACACTTTAAAAAATAAATATTGAATAAAAAAGATAACAGGAAACATCTACAATGGCTGAAGTATACAGTTACATGCTAGTATCTAGCAAGAAACTGCACACGAAAAACAATATACACATATTTACAATGCATACTTTAAACATCAGTAAAAAATCCAATTTACACAACTATATTTGCAGTTCTAGACAGCTTTGAATACTTACCACAAAAAGCTTGGACTATCTTTGAATTCAAAAAGGGTAAATGTATTACAATATTTAGAAGGCACGAATCCCAAATAAACTAAAACAAGGCTATACATGAGAAATTTACTATTTAATTTTATAGATTCATTGCTCTGTAATTTTTTTATCATAACCCGGGCATTTCTGCTCTGCCTTTACTTTAGGGGAATGGCAACCTCAGTTAGGGTGTGTAATAGGTAATCTAGGACGTAGGCCATGCCAAAGTGTTACATCTAGCATTGTAGGATGCGTAAAGTGTGTCAGCTAGTCTCATGTGCTGTAATCTTGGATTAGAGTTATGTATAGCTAAAGTAAGGGATCTCTCTTAATGATAGGGTCCAGTAAAGCTAGGGCTAATTTCCTGCCAACATCACAGCGTTATACCCCGTGGAGTGTGTTGGGAAGGGTGGATTTTCCATCTGGGACCAGAACATAATATCTAGGTAACGATTTCTTTATGGACAAAAACACTGATTGTCGACATTAAAAATCGTCCTTGACAACATGACAAATAATTTAGGATATCTTATTGAGCAGGTCAAACGTATCTGGTCGGACTCCGAGCATCGGTAACATTAGATGACACTGACTGTGTTTTCGACTTCGAGTATCGTCTGCCATTTTGAGTTATGACTTGGTCGTTGAACACAATGTTTCTTCGATATTGTCTTTTGTTTTGTCTCCGATTTTTCTTGCTAACACTGACAATACAACACACTAGTAGTACAACAAATACAACGAGAGCGAGTCCTAAAACTCCAATCAATGTATAGAATATCCAGGAATCTTGAACTTTATTTTTTGAGTTGATCAATACATTTGCCTTTGAAGCTGAAATGGAAAATTCAAAAACATAATTGTTATAACTGTTATTATTATAAGCATTTAAATCACATGGTATCATAGATTAAAATTTGCTTTCGGTCAGTTGTGTTGATGCAGAGGTCTTCACGTGTAAGAAGGGTAGACAGGTTAGTACTCATCACTTTTCTCCTTTCTACCATACCCCTTTGTCTTCATCCGCCCCTCTCTCCTTTCTCTCGGTCTCCCTTCAATGATGTCCCATTTCTGCTTTCATCCTTTTGTCTTCTATCCCTCCCCTTTTTCTTGGTCTCCCTTAACCTCATGTATCCGTGTATTTGTTCCATTAAACCTAGTTCATTTGGAATAAATATTGTAATCGTGGGTTTTTTCTATTGGAACGTTTGTTAACGTAAATTCCTATAGATTTTTTTATCTTATCCTTTAGTATCAAATAGTACATTATACGACAAAGTCCGGGTTGTTATTGCGTATTCAATTACAAATAATCTTTATTTATATCCGTTATAATATGCACTCTAAATGTTTTGTTTTTCTCCTTTTACGAATATGGAAGTCATGCGATTTTGTATTCATGTAAAGGGGAAAAGATCCTATTCTCAGACAGTTTATGATTAGTGCGATTCTCGCAAGTGCTCATTCCTACTTATTCAATAATAAACATACAATTTGGCCTAATAGCAAACTTACAAAGTATTTACTTACTGTCACGGAAGACTATTTAAAATTTTTAATAAATTAGAAATAGAGATTAATACATGGCCTTTTCCATATCAGCACGGTTATCATCCCGAGACCCCCCATATCTAATTATTACATACTTAGCGAAGATATGTTCTGTTTTGCATATGTAATATAGCCGGAAGTGAATAGTCCATATCATATACCCAGTCTGATATGGCCATATCAGACCGCCTCGTTCTGAAATATCCATATCAGACCAGTGATATGGCTATTTCGACCCGGGTGTGATGATAACTTCTAATTGGAAGAATATAATAAACAGATTAAGACATGGCCTTTTTTATATCAGCAAGGTTATCATCCCTCGACCCATATCAGCCCTCGGCTTGCGCCTCGGGCTGATATGGGGGTCTCGGGATGATAACCGTGCTGATATGGAAAAGGCCATGTATTAATCTCTATTTATCACAAGCAGATAAAGTGACTCACATAATGACCTTACAACACTTATGATGATGAAAATAGCTGAAATTGTAAGGTCGAATTATTTTTGTAACAGTGAAACAGGAAGTAATGTTAACATCATCATTATCAGAGTAAACTTCAACAAACATTCAAAATTTCATTTAGATTGACAATCCTATAACCTCAAATTTTTCATAATGTTCAGTTTTATTTGCTTGTAACAAAAACTCACATCTCTTTTCCATATCTTTCAATGTTTTCTCTACGTCATCTGCAATAAAGGCATCGGAGTAACTATTCAAATTTAATATAAACATATTTTAATAATTTGTAATGTTTTTCAAAAATTCATCAGTTCAATCCATGTAAAGATATGTCACCTTAATTTGTTGAACTTTTTCATCAAAATAACTTCTGTTTTTCATCTCTAACAAAACAATATATCTGACTTAAAGAGAGGATCATACCGGAGGTGATGTACATGTGTCTTCAATTGTGAAATATTTGGCGTAAGTATTGGTTTAGTGATATTAGTATTTTAATGAGAGATGTTCAGCTTCTTTTCAATCCTGGAATTACTTGTCATTTTTATATATTATCCGTGTGATTTTTAAGAATATAAATAAGATAATATTTTACGAAAGGGTATGGAGTAAATGGACATGAGACCATAACACATATGTGAACTCCAACATCAATAATTTTAATGAGCTGTATGGCCATTTCGGAAATTAATTCCTCATCAGCAGCACTAGAACCCAAACAAAGGAAATCCATAATTTCAAAAATGTTTTAAATGTATAAAACCAAACGAAATCCGAATAATCAGTAATATCAAACATAAATTTAGAAAATAGTTATTGAACAAAGTGTACACATGAGATATTATCTCATGTACAAATACACCATATCTAAGAAAAATAAAGAGCATACATCTCTACCACGGGGAATTGTTTTACCAACTCCACACTGCAATAAAATAAACTTGCAATAAGATAAAACTTATAAATATGACAAAACAGAGAAGGGTGAGGCTTTGGGCACCCATAAACCGGTTTAACCCTACCGCTGGCTTTTTCTAGTGCCGATACCAAGTCCGGCTGTCCCGAGTTTCTCGTTGTTTATGTTTGTCTTTTGTTTTATTGTAGTTTTCCTTGTGCAGTCCCTTGGTACATTGTGGCATGTGACTATGTTTTTCGGCTATTGTAGGTGTTTCCTGTTATATTTTTATTCGATTAATTAATAAAGAAAAGATAACAGGAAACACTTACAATGGCTGAACATTACAACCACATCTGTTATAATTTCTTTTAAATCAAAGAGTTACTATCAACTGAATTGTTTATAATTCTGCACAGTTTTACGTTAAATGTTTTGTAACCGAACGAAGTACTTATGAACTTGAAGGAACCCAGCATTCAAATCCTGCGTAGACACAAATACTAGATCAGATATATTTAATCAGAAATAAGGTCAATGTAAATGGACAAACACATGAAGAATTTAACCAGATTTTAGAGATATACAGGTCTTTGATTGACGGTTCGGTTCTCATTTACTTTAATTGTCTCATACATATTTAAAAAGATTTCAAACACTGTTTATTATGTACTTTTCTGAAATGGCCATACAGCTCATTAAAATTATTAGCAGTTGGGGATAACATATGTTTTATGATCTCATGTTAATTTTACTCATTAAAATTATTAGCAGTTGGGGGTAACATATGTTTTATGATCTCATGTTAATTTACTCCATATCCTTACGTACAATATTAAACATGTGATAAAACTCACCTTCACTAAAGAGATGAACCACTTCTAGGTGAAACCCAATATGTTGTGACGAACCATCTGATTTGAACTTCAGGAGAACTTCAGGTCCTTTGGATAAATACAGATGACCACTCTGCTTTCGGCCACAGAATCTAGATACTTTTCTGAAAACATTATTAAAATTCTATGTTTCTCAAGCGTTGAAGATATTGAATACAGGTATGTTGACTTCTCAACTACAATATTTGTTCCACGCGTGTAGCAAATCATGCTTACCCTTCCGGAGCACCTGATGATATCTAAGTATTTGTAGAGGTTCACACTTCTAGTGCTTAAGTTCTGTGGCGTTCTTGGTAATTTTTGTTCATTTTTTGTCATACTGTCTCAATTCGTGTTGGATATGAATTGTCGTGATTATTTGATTTTGGAAATTTCCCTTTCCTCATTTTTGCTTCGGTATTCGTTGGCCGATGTATTGCATATTGCTGATTTAGTGCTTCTTTTTGTCCTTATAAGTATTTTCCTTCCAACCAATGAGGATAATTACAAATTACTAAACAAAGTTGTCAAGAGTCTAAATCCCAAAGGGCAAAAAGACAAAGCAGGTGCGAAACCACCGGAACAATTTCAGACCGTAACGGTTCTAACTTGGTTAAAAAGAAATCGTTGAATAAACCGGTTTTGTGGCACGTAAATCTCCTCTTCATTTAGCAACTGAACAGCAATTGTTATTGAAAATGGTCATCCCAATACTAAATAAAAAAGAATTTGGAATTTGGAGCTTTTTTAATGATTGTATGAGACGGAATGTTTTGAAGCCTTTATTAATAAGGCGACCTTTGAGAAAACTAAGCCTACTGAGGAAGTCTGTATAATTGCTGATATTTTTAATTTTTATTTTTAATTGCTCTCGCGTATCGAATTAAGTGTGAAAAACGTACTGAATAAGCAGGAGACGTTGGAATATATCTGTTCATGTTAGGGATTTGATAATTTTGAAATATAATTCACCCCTTTTGTCCTAAATTCTAGTACTGAGATGACCATTGTCGTGTAGTTCAAGATGAAAGTAAAAAAGATATAGATCTAGCAGTTTCTGCCCTTTCCTTCATCTTTAATTCTGGTGGCTATATTGATGGGATTCATTTAGCAAAAAATGTGTTACATGTATTAATGGGAAGAACATCATGAATAATTATATAAGTGAGGTTTAAGGATCTAGCATATTGATTTTTACGAGCTTTGAAGAGTCGCTGAAAAATTCAATCTCGTAGGAGTATGAGTACAAGGCTGAGAGTAAAGGAGCACAATTTCTTTCCATTGGTATACCAACTTGCTGTTGATAAAAAGCATCTCGAAATGTGACAAAATATTATCAGTAGTCAAATCAAGCCTTCTGCAACCCTGTTTTTCATCGTTTCATACTTTTCTTTTTAAATTGGTTTTTGACAAACATATGTGAATTTATAACTTTTACAACATTTTTAACAGACAAAGGATTTTTGGATGATACCTTTGATTCGGGATTTTTAGTTTGTCATGAAGGAGCATTGAATAGTGTGTAGAAAAACCAGATGATTGAGAAAATGTGTTTTAGAAAATGAACGGGATTAAAGATTTTCCAATAAATCTTTGGAATTTTTTAGCATCCACATGTCATTTATGCCATTTCGGCCATGGATAGTCTTACAGTATCCATGATGCCTGTCTTTACCTGCAGACAAAATCTTAGTTAGTTTCATAGACAATTCACTAGTTGAACAAGATGACATTGTTTTGTCATTGTCTATTTTGATCTTTTGATTCAATTAACGAACATTGGATCATTTTATAATCTTATATTTTTGTAAGTCATTTCAGGTAGATGTAGTGTCCTCTTAGAAAGGAAACTGGTCTTCCTTTTGAAATTATTTTTTTTAAAAATGACCAACCTTGAAGGTAAGTCTATGATTTCCAAATAATCGTCTTCACAATTGTTCGAATCTTCTAAAAGAAAGCGTTCGACGTTGATGCTCCACATACCAACAGTTTGTTTGAACCTCCATACTTTTGTAGCATTCGCAGGGTAATTTCCAGGGTAATTTGGTGTTTTTACTTTCAGGTCTGTTCTTTCCCTTAGTATCTCTGATACTGCTCCTTAAATAATTAAACTAATAAATATAATGAACTGCTTCTAATTCACTATTTACTTTGGTGATGAACTATTTCGGAATATAAATTGCTTCTCCGTGAGAAGATCTTTTATACAATGGCTGACAAATGAGATCAGCATGTATAAACAGACATGAATTTTACTGTTGTTACGATTGTTTTTTGATTTATCACATTGGCTGTAGGGGGAAAGTTTGGATCCAATAAAACTAGTTTAACCCCGCCGCAGCAGGTTTGCACTTGTCCCAAGTCAGGAATTAATTAAGCCTTTGTGTGTCTTGTCCTTTTTCTAGTTAGTTTACTTTATGTCTATAGGAGTCTAGGATGATGTTTATTTTGCTGGACTTGATTGCTCTTTGTTCAGGGGCCGACTTCGACCTGCCGTTGGGTGTGGGGTTTTCTCACCGTTCATTGAAGATCTTATGGTGGCTTCGAGTTGTTATTACTCCCCTTTGGGTCGTTGTCTCTTTGACACATTCCCCGTTTCCCTTCTTTTTTCTATGTCTTTATATTTAAGTTTATAGGAGAAAAACACATTACAAGTTACTATGTCAGCAATGAGAAACAGTTTTGGGATAGTGTTTTTCTCTATTAAAAATATCATCAATGAACGATGAACGATGAACGCTCTATTTGAACGATGAACGATGAACGCTCTATTTGAACGATGAACGATGAACGCTCTATTTGAACGATGAACGCTGAACGCTCTATTTGAACGATGAACGCTGAACTCAAAGGTCCTGTTATCAAAAAAATATATATACTAAACATTTCAATTGTCCGATCTTGCATCAATGCAACGTAGTCATTTTAGAAAGAGATTTTTTTCATATTTTAACATTTGAGAGATCATATGCATCTGATCTTTTTAAATAAACAGACTCACCTATGAAGTCCGGCACCAGAAACAACAGACAGGCTAATATCATTTTCAATAATTTGATATGTAAATTACTTGTATACATAATCATGACACAACATTAGTTAATGTGTAAAATAAACATAAAGAGCCCTCTTCACATAGTATAGTGAAAATTTTAAGTGAAAATGTACTTCAAATGAAGTGTTAAATATCCGCAGATCTTCCTATGACAAATGAATTCGTGGTAAATGCTATTTTCGCTGCGTGACGAATGTAAGTGGGCAGCTATTGAGTCTCTGTAAAAGAAAGAGATTGCAGCATCAGATAAATCATAGTGCCACAAAAGATTGCAGAGTTGGCGAGTATGATTTAAATTTCATTAAAATGTACATTATAGCAGTTTTGTGTCTGTAGTCAGGTAAAAAATGTCGGCATAGGGATATTGACGCAACAGCATGCAAAGTGTGTTTGACTGAAAATATAAAAAAGGGCAAAATAAAAACAAATGAATAAATACCCCACTGCTTATTAAAATACTAAAATAAACAAACAGAACAAAAATAAATGTAAAGCAAATGAAAAAAAACAAAACAAAATAAATATAATATATAAAAATACCCCAACAAAATACAATACAATATGAATGAAAAAGAAAACAAACAAAAAAAAAAAGAAACAAAGCAAATTAAAACCAAAACACACAAAGCAAATAGAACTAGAAAATGTGTCTATAAGACACGGATGCCCTGCCCGCTGACAAATTTTTCATAATAGATAGCAAAAGTCAATCGGGCATAAAAATTAGTTTCCAGTCACTGAATCATGAGGAATTACCTTTACAGATGATTGTTCAATAAACTTTTGTTGAATAATGGAAAGTTTAAAAAACACCATACTAAAGGCTTTTAAACATTAAATATTGGTCAAGTTATAAAATTTTCCATGAATTATGTAGTTTTCACCAATTAAACATCTAGCTGTTTGAAATGGGCCTAATGCAAAAATTTAACAAAGTCATTCGAGCAGAAAATAAACCAAAAGTCACTAAAGCAAAAAAAGTAGGTCAAAGTGGCCTTGATTTGGATAGTACTCATCAAGTTGATTTATTTTGATGCAACAACATTGGGATAGCATATTAAGTTGATGAGAAACGGACTTAAATGCAAAATTTAACAAAAGTCACTCAAGCAACCTAATTATCAATGATTTGGGTAGTACTCATCAAGGCCATCAATTTAATGAAACATCATTCTGGTATAATGTGTAGTGGTTGAGAAATGGACTTTAACGCAAAATTTAACCAAAGTCATTCAAGCGTAAAATATAGGTAAAATATAGGTCAAAGCCACCTAACTGTAAATGTTTTGGGTAGTACTCATCAAGGCAATTAATTTGATGAAACATTATATTGTTATAATGCGTAGTTATTGAGAAATGGACTTTAACGCAAAATTTAACCAAAGTCACTCAAGCGTAAAATATAGGTCAAAGCCACCTAACTGTCAATGTTTTGGGTAGTACTCATCAAGGCAATTAATTTGATGAAACATCATATTGTTATAATGCGTAGTTGTT